>PVIC010006006.1:0-55915 GCA_004025085.1 Thryonomys swinderianus | reverse complement strand
TCTCAACAAATGGAGTATTAAAATATTTATACAATTTTTTTTCTTTTCCCGATTTTTTTTCCCATAAACAACTTCTGAGGACCAGCTCAAGAACCCTGTCCTTCATGACGAGTCTGTGGGCTGCTTTCTTCTGTAAATATTATAGCACACACAGCCCTCCTCTCACCAGAGCCCAGGAATATAGACAACTTTTTGTGGTTTTAGGCCTGGAAACCATGTGAAATTTTCCAGGGCAAGAGCATGTTTTCTACCACAGTAGGCAATTAGCAAATTACTTCCTGGAAGGTTTTTGTAACTTCTAGGTATGGTACATAGTAAGTACAAGGTCAGCCTTGTCCATTGCGAAGCTCTGTCAAAAAAAACAAAAATTGCTTTGAGTTAGGAAATCAAGAAAGGCTTTAAGTGGCACTTGAGAAAAAAAAATAGAGAAGGGAACATATGAGGTGATCCTCCAGATAGCAAAGCACGAAGGAGGGATGGAAATTTCCACAGAAGTTGAGGGGTTCACCTCAGTGCAGAATAGTATTAAAGATTCAACACAAAATTTAGAGAGCAGAGAAATCACTAAAAGATCGTTTCTCTGAAACTCCAGTTTATACTCTGCTTGCTGCTCATACTTTGAGTTTTGCTAGTGTTTTCTTAGCTAAAGCCAGACTGCGTTGAATTCCTTAAGGCTGAAGCAAGCTTACTCCATCAACTATAAATATAAACGTTTACTGGAGCATAAACTAGAAGGAAGGCCGTGAGAAAAATACAGGAGTAAAACAATCTTTTTCCCTTCTCTTAAAGCTCACTTCTCAGAACAAAATATTTTAATGATATAGTAACTGCTGGGCAAGTTAATCAGGTTTATTGAGCCTTAAAACAGAAGAATATTACACTACACCAGAATAAGAAGAAAATGGCATGGAAGACAATTCAAAACCAAAAGTCTCCAGCGTGCTTTGTAATGTATTTGATCCATTTGAAAGTCCGTAACCTCTGAGAGAGCTGTGTCTTGCTTGAATGGTTGATTCCAATGCTAACATCTGTGTCCAATTAGACCCTTCATGTTGACAATGGTTAACAACTATTTAGCACTTATCACAAGTTGATCTCTATTTCAAACCTTTTTTATATGTACTAATTCATTAGCCTTTTCAAAGAACCCCTAAGAGAAATGTTCCAATTCTCATTCCCATTTTACAGATGAGGTTACTGGGTCACTGAGAGGCAAAAAAAAAAGTATAAAGAGAAAGAGCCAAAATGGGAAGCAGCTGGTCGACCTCGGTTCACACACTGAGCACTTCGCAGCAATTCCTCATTAGGGAGGTAGAAATTTGGAACACGAACCTCAGACTGCCTTGCATGTATTTCAGAGGATTCTGGTGCCACGAGCATGAGAACACATTGCAAAGCCATTTTGGATCATAGTGGTGTTTTTAAAAAATAGAGGGTTTTCAAATTTTTTTATTTTTATTTTTTTGTGTGGTAGAAAAGGTGAGATCAGAAGTCTGAGCCCACCCCGGATAACTGAGCGGCTTAGTGCAAGCCTATCTCCAAGAAAAACCAAGAAGGGCAGAGGATGGATGGAGTTTAGTGTGAAGGCCCTGTATTTAATCCTCAGTATTGCAAAATATTTAAAAATAAAAAATGAAAAGTTAAGAGCTGGCATTTGTTTGTGGCTTTAGCTAACGAATCCTTCCGTGTATCATGTCATCTGTACAGCACTGTGAGGGGCCGCTGTTGTCGCCTGCGTCTCTGAAGGAGAAAAGCAATCCGCAGAAAGCTGCCCTTAAACCACATCCCTGCTGCTGCCAGCTCTTTAAAGATTTTGAGCGCCGAAGCTTTCCAAGACAGCCACCCCTGACGAGTCTTCCTGGTTCTCCTTACCTTCCCACAACTATTACATGTACTCATACTGCACGTGCACGCGTGCATGCATGCACACACACACACATCTTTAGAAAAATAAGTCCAATTCTGTCATCTCCTTGGATTCTCAGCACATTTGCATAAAATCTATTCTTTTCCCAGAATTCATGGTTACCGTGACGTGGCTCCAGACCATCTCGCTCACCTCGTCGCCTAACCTCCCCGTCTCCCTTCCTCCTGACTCAGTTACACTTTCCTCTCCCCCTCCCGCCAAGCTCTTTGCTCCAGCTGGATTTCTGTCCCTTTCCTGTTCCTCATCTCTTACATCCTAGTATCTGAAATTGCCCAAACTATTCATCCTGCAGATTATGAGGGCAGATGGTTACTATTGTCTCATAGGTAACTACTACTAAGGGCCAGCGGTGGGTTGAGATGCTTGCTGCATGTTGACCCATGTCCTGTGCATACCTGAGAGCCTAGGCCCTTGCCTGAGCTCATCAACCACAGGAGGAGCTGAATTTTACCCAAAGCCTGGGTCTTGGCAAACCTCCTCCTTGAAGGGAATAAGAAACCTACCAGCCTGTCCTTGGAAACCAGCCACCATTGCTGTACGCGCCCCTGTCCCATGGCCCCCGATGGCCTCCAGTACTCACGGCTGCATACATTCTGGGCAGACGCACCCTGACGGAGGCATGCTCTTTAATCTCCCTTTCTAGTTCCTATCTCTAAGAAGATGAATTCAAATGAAACCTACAAAACTAATTAAAAACTACAGAAGGATAATCCAGCATTACTAAGAATGCCCTTAAGATCCAAGTGATATCAGAGGTGCGTAGTTTAGAACTAGTCTTCGTTCGGGGGTGATAGTGGGGAGGGGAAGTGAGGGAGGAGGGAAAGGGCCTATCAGAGCTGACTTCCTGAGATCCCAGGGAAAGAGTGTGTTCTGAGCATTGCTTCCCAAAGCAGCTGCAGGAGAGGCCTGTTCTTCCAACGAAAAGGAAGTGGCCAGGAGGCTTTTTTTTTCCTTTCAGTGTCTCAGTGGTTTGAAGGTCAAGTATCTATTCTTCATCTAGTACAAAAAGCTGCCTTTTGGGAGAGGTTGCATATTTTATTATTATTTTGCTTTAAGACATCTGCTCTTCCTGAGGACAAAGATTTTTGTCCTGTGGTTCTTAATAAGCTTTGCAAGGTGATTTTCCTGGCATATGAAGAAGTCATTTGAATAATAAAAGCTCATATTTATAATTACATCGAGTTAAATAGATTTGTTTAGCTTGGTGTTTGGGGTTATTCATAAACAGATGTGAGCGTCCAGAAAGCCTCCATAATGGTCTCGGTGCTTTGGGATTGCCAAAGAGCTCAGAAATCCAAATATGAGTCCTGGAAGCTTTCCCCAGCCCCCAGTGCACTTCTGCCTGAGTCTCCTCTCCCAGTCTGTCTACTGGTCATAGCCAGGATGGTGGCTGTGAGTGAGCATAGCTCTAAACTGGGAACGTTCCCTCCGTATGCATCCATGGGAGATGGAGCTGTTAGAAACGTTTTGCTCTGTTCTCAGGATAGATCAGTGACCCATGGCTAGTCCTGATGGAAGCTGCTGGCTTGAAATAGTGATGAAAAAGGGTCACCCTTAGCCCCAGCGCCTGAAGGTCCTTGGATACTTATTCTTTTGCACCCTCTTCCTTCTCTCTGATTAAATTTACCAGCCCTGTGAGCCATACCCATGTGTCTTTGAGAGACACAGAAGGAAATGATTTCATGCTAAATTTTGAAAGCATAGTTTTGGAGGGGAAAAAAGCAAGTCTTTAGGACAAGAGAAATTCTTGATTATTAATTGTTTCTGAAGTGGACAGTCTTTCACAAGTAAATTCTTATGTAGAACCACAGCATAGAAAACAAGCAAGGCCAGATGCTTTGCTGGGAGTATTATTTACCTTTCTCCACCTATCCTTTGATGGCCCTGTAGAATTCTCCTACACACAGTCTGAAGGCCCTGCTTGGTCATCCTGACAGTTGAGAGGATTTGGCCAAATATCTGGCTTAAAGCTTTAATAAGAACTTTCTTCATTTGATACCTAGCATTCTACACATCTGTGAGATATTGAGCAGAGCCCAGATTTGTGATCTCTAAAGTTCCAAAATTTCTTAAGTTAAATCCAATTTAACCCACATAGTTGAGGTAACAGCATTTCCCCCAACTCCACGTCTGGAGCCTCAGAAAATGACTTTATTTGGAAGAAGGATTTTTGCAGATAAAATTAATGTAATGCTCAAAATTAGAATATACTAGATTACAGTAGACCCCAAATCTACTGAGAGCATCCCTATAAGGCACAGATAAAAAGACACAAGACCTAGAGAAAGAAGTAGGGTACAGATAGCAGAAGAGATTAGCCTGGTGGCTCTCCAAACAGGAATATGACGGTCGTCAGCAACCACCAGCAGCTGGGAGGGAAGCCCTCATCAGCCTGCAGAAGTGCACAAGGGTCCGCACCTTGACCCAGCCTCCAGAACTGGAGGACAATAAATGTCTTTCTTTGTTTGCTGCCACCAGGTTTGTGGTAATTTATTGCAGCTGTCCTTGAAAAGTGATACAGTCTGTTGTTCACTTAGTAAGAACCCTAACACTTGTAGAAGGAATTAAATCAGTTCAATTCGATACAGTGGCTGATGAAGGAAAATATTTAGTAGTGAATGTTTGTGGTGGAAAGGGGAGGCTTAGAGCTGGGTGTGATATTATGAAATACACATTTTCGTGGTTGTCCATGATTCCTGATTCATAATTCTCTCCCCAAGGCAAGCCATAGGAAATAGAATCTCTCTTCCCAAAAAGAAGGTCACAGAAAGCCTGATCTTTCCCCATCTTTCTGTTATGGAGCTGCGCCTACGGAAACGTCCTGACCTAGGTTGTCTGGTAATAAATAAGACCTTCACGGCATCCTGCCTCATACTTAAAAAGCCAATAAGAAGCTAAATAGACAAGCTGAGTTCCCCCACCCAGTACAATAGCACTAGATCGGACCTTTCTGTCAAATCATATTTGTGCGTGGTTGTGCACACATTAGTCATGCCTGTGCAATAAATATCCCATAAAGACCCACGCAGCCAGGATTCTTAGAGCCTCCATGTAGCTGTGTATAAAGAGGTTCCTGGAAAGTAGCCATCTAGAGAAGGTGTGGAAACTCCACACCCCTTCTCACATACCGCACCCTATGCAATCTTCATGTGTATCCTTGTGATTTCCTTTATAATCGACACAATAAACACTAGGGAGTGTTTCCTTGGGTTCATGGGCTCCAAAAGTTTTGAACATATATTACCAAATTAACTGAACCCAAGAGAAGTATGGGCCTTCAGTTTACAATGGGCCGATCAGAGACACAGGAAATGGCATCTGAAGGGAACGGGGTCAGTTGTGGGGACTGAGCCCTCAAAACTGTGGGCTCTCATGTAATCCTCCCAGTAGTGTCAGAACTGGCTTTGAATCAAGGGACCGCCTGCCAGTGTTCAAGGAAAATTCATTGCTTGCTCACTGAGGGGGAGAAATTCTTCATGGATAACAAGTCTTCTGGATTGATTGTGGTGTGAGAGGTTAAAGACATGCCTTGTTTTTCCAATACGCTGGAGCTAGAGGAAACCTGTTTCTCCAGGGTCGTAAAGGAACCAAATGACTGAAAACATCGGATGAGGTTAGGACCTTCGCTATTGGATACCTGAGGAATAACTGCAAGTATTGAGGTGTCCTCAAAGGTGTCCTGAGATCATAAGAAACCATTCCTTTTGGGCCGGAGATTTAGCTCAGTGGTTCCGGCACCTGCCTCGCAAGCACAAGGTCCTGAGTTCAATCCCCGGTAACCACATACAATGCTGGTCATGGTGACTCACGCCCCCTATCAATCAATACCACATACCACAGTGCCGGGCGTGGTGGCTCATGCCTGTAATCCCAGCACTCGGGAGGCAGAGGCAGGAGGATTGCTGAGTTTGCGGCAGCTTGCCTGGGCTACATAGTGGGCTCAGGGCCAGCCTGAACTACAAAAGCGAGACCCTGTCTCAAAAAAAAAAAAAAAAAGAAACCATTCCTTTTATCTTGAGGACTTAGAAAGAATATAAATTGCATACATGTAGGTGGGAATTGGTAGATAACTTCATATAATTTATAGGGAGATTATTTTGAGGATATTATCTTTCAATGGATTCCAAACTGGCTCTGAAGTTGTTATTGCTTCTTCTATTATGCCACATGTCACTATCTTGGCCTTTGGTTTTTCAGCCTATGATCATCAAGCTTTACTGGCCCTAGTCTTGAATACATTTCTTGTCTGTTTTGTGCTCCCACATCTCTTACTCAAACATAGTTTTATTCTTCTGCAATATGCTTAATAACTAAATTTCTACTTATTTAATGTCCCTAAAGAGTTCTTGAAATGTAATGAAGTAACAACTTTCCCTGTAATTTATGCATACATTTATATACTGAACTGTAGTTTAATCAAACTCCTTTGCCTTGTGTAGTATAATAGCAATATCTAATGAAAACATATGAAGTATGTGTTTCATAATTACCCCAGACAGCTCATTTCAGTCTGCTTCCTACTTAATCCCGAAATTCCTATCTTCCTGTACTATAAACACTTTCCTTCCCTCCTCATCAATCTCAGTTATGTAAATGAAGCAAGGGCAGTGGCACAATTACTTCTCTCGGGGTGTTATCAAAGGCCCTAGTCTCAGAGAAGCAGCTGACGAGGGCACCCACCAAAGTGATCCTTTCATTTGACAGAAAGGTTGAAGCCAGCCGTTGAAGAGAACTTCTCAGACTCCGAGGGAGGAGCTGTACTAGGTGAAACTCGCAGAGACCGGCTCAGGTGCAGGCCTGGGAGCCTCACCCGGCACTCAGGACTGCACTTTCTGCAGACCACATACTTTACTTGGGGAGCAGCCGGTCCAGTCAAACTGCCTTCATGGAAAGTAGTTTATCCTCTCTAGAGAGAGCCAGGCTCAGTGCTGCTTTCCCATCTGTGATGAGGGCCAACACTGATCAGCAGGGCTCCAGGATAATAATGACAGTTTTCTTCCAAATCTTTGTAGCTAGATTAAATCTATCATCTATCCATCCATCTATTTTTTCTTTCTTTCTTTCTCTCTTTTTCCTCTTTTCCTCTACTCTCATCTCCCCTTTTCGCTCTCCTCCTCCTTCTTTTCTTTCTTTTCTCTTTCTCTTTGTCTCTCTGTCTGTCTTGCTGTCTGTCTCTCTCTCCCTCCTTTTCTTTTTATTCCTTATAAGGGGAAAAACCTTTCATGTTCCCCACATTCACTGATCCAGAAGCTGTTGATGAAAGAGACAAATTACCTTAACCACTGGACCAAAGGAAAAACATCAGCTTTGAGCTCTCAAAGTTAAGCAATTTCAGAAGTTTCTTCATTCCCTGCAAATTAAGATGACATCTGCCATGTCAGGTTATGGTGAGAATAAAACAATAGTTCATATGATACTGAGCACTCCAAAAATTTCCCTCCTTCTTCCTTTCTAAGTCACATTCTGTCTATGTGATAAAACATTCATTTGACAAGCCCTTCGGGAACACATACTACATAATAAACCCTGAACAGGAATCTGGGCACAGAATATGGTCATGGACCACATGTTCAATGACAGGCCTTGAGGCTAGACCTGAAAAACTTGGTGGCTTACAACTTAGATTTGCAAATTCTGTGTTTCCTATAAAGAGGCACAGGCTGTGCTAGGGTCATTCAGGCCACAACCTTCCTGCTTCCACCTTCCCGAGTACTGGTAGACATGCACCATCAACACCCAGCTTTCAAGAGAAAACTGCTTGATATATCCATCTACAACTTTCTCTACAATGTGTAAGTGGATGTTGTGTATTACTTACACTTATAAGACATATTTTACTAGATTTTTTTTTTTGAGACAGGGTCTCGCTTTGTAGTTCAGGCTGGCTCTGAGCTCACTATGTAGTCCAGGCAAGCCTCGAACTCAGCAATCCACCTGTCTCTGCCTCCCGAGTGCTGGGATGACAGGCGTGAGCCACCACGCCCGGCTTACTAGATTTTTAAATGGTTACTGAGTCCATGCTTTGCTTACTTTACCACTTTTTATCATTTGGTGACTAGCAAATTGTTGATTCAGAGGCTGAGGTTGAAATGTCATTCAAGTTTTGAGAATTGTCTGACCCTTCTGATTTTCAACCCTAAAGTAAACATGTATTGTTTCGAACCTCTCAGCATTCATTTACCCCTTTCCTTGAGTGTTTCATAATTCAGGCATGAAATCTCACCTAGATAGCCAGGATACTAACTCCACCTCCACCTCCACCTCGAGTAGGTCTTGACTGATTTAGCCAGTCAGCATTCAGATTTTATCCTCTTGACTCTGGGATTTCTTCAGAGAACAAGGTCAGTTAGGCCAATCAGACCTTCAAATACACTTACTATAGACTTATGGAGAAAAGACTTTGCACAACCCTCCAAGAAAATTGTTAAGTGTCATAATATCACTTTTTCTTAAATGTGAAGGAGCAAGTATTTTCCACTACCTGTGGGGAACCACCCTCTGCACTTCTGAGAAAAAGAAAGCTAAAATAAGGGAAGAAATGGTTTTATGATTTTCCTACTTCATGACTTTTTAGCTGTGTAGGATATACCTTCCTTTTTTTTTTTTTTTAATCAGTTGGCCTCAAGTTCTTGATATTGTTGGGACCAAAGAATCTTCATTTTTATAAGTCACCCCATCTGGTGTTTTAGTTGTAAACAAACATTGTACTTTATAAAAAGGTCCTGTGTAGATGGGATATATATATATATATTCTGTAAAAATAACTTGTGACAACTTGCTAATTGTGCTAATTGTGTGAGGTTTCCTAAAAACCCCCGACAAGTCAGTAAGGTTGCTGAACTGGTTGCACTGGTTGCCAAGTACAGTGATTTCCTGAAGAGCTTAAGGGGACATAGCTCACATAATTAACCGGTGAGCTAATCAATAGGGCTGCTCCTACCAAGGATTTCCTTTGTTAGCCCTCCCACAGGATGACTATTTCCTATTCCCCCCCTCTACCAATGACCACCTGATAAGTATGATAGATCAGACTGTTAGCCAATTAGTAGAAGGTTTAGGTCCCCCTCCCGTGTGTAACCTGAAATGCCCTTAAAAGGGGCTGGTAGCCATTCTTCAGGGTCTCCAACCCAATATTGGTAGACCCACTGCATGCTGTGCTAATAAAAGTGCCCTTGTTCATTACATGCGTGTGTTTGTCTTCCTCGGGATAGCATGATCCAGACATTACAGTATCTTACAATTAAAAATATTTTCAACACAAGGTTTTTTGGGTTTTTGTTTTTTTTGTTTTTTTGTTTGTTTGCTTTTGAAACAAGGTCTCACTTTGTAGGTTAGGCTGGCCATGAACTCACTATGTAGCCCAGGCGAGCCTCAAACTCACAGCAAACCTCCTGCCTCTGCCTCCTGAGTGATTACAGGATTATGGACATGAGCCACTATACCCAGCATTGTGGTGTGTAGTGCTGATTGCTGGTGGGCCTGAGTCACCACACCCAGGCTTGTTGTATGTGGTTACCAGGGACCAAACTGGATCTTGTGTTTGCAAGGCAGGCACCAGAACCACTGAGCTAAATCCTCAGTGCCTCTACACAAAGTTTTAATTTCTCATCAGCTCCACTTTATTTTGACCATGGTACTAGTGAAATGTACAAAAGAAATGTACAAAACTTGTTTGATTTCTATATTACAGTGAACAAAACTGAATTAACAAAGGTGAATTACAGCTCTATTAGGCAATTGATTTTAAATAACATAATAACAGTCTTTAAGTAGAAAATTAGCAGAGAAGTATAATTATATGAGAGTAAAAATAATTGCACAATTTTGCACAATCTCCCTCTCTCCCACCCATATACACAGAATTCTCTATGACTTGACTTCCCCTCTTCTTCCTTATGGAGATGTCCTAGATTTCTGGGTAGGTAGAGTCAAGATTAGGCTCCTGGCTGAAGGATATATATGTAATTCTGATTTACAACAAAATTGAAAATTTGAGGGTCTGTCAGACTGTCTCAGTATTTAAACCATAAATTTCCCATTCCCCTTTCCTAAATGAGAAAATCAAGGAAAAAGGAATAACAGTATAAGAAAGAAAAAAATGATCAAGTAGCTACATTTTAAAAACAAAGAAAAGAACATAACTAGTAAAAGGTCAGAAAGGATCATGGTTAAATTTTCCTTCTACACATTATTCATTTCCTTTCATAGCCTCTATCCTATGAAAACTGATGAGGAAAAAGGAAAATGAGTTTCATCAGACAGACCACTTCTGTTGGACTCAGTCTTGAGTTGATCAAATGAGGCAGCTGAACTGAGAATGAATCTTCCCTATGATTAGCTCACACTCAAAGTAGCCAGGCACCTGTGAGTTTATAGAGGTGGAAAGAAGATAATAATTGGCCTCTTATCTTTTATAATTATGTGTGCTTCAAGTGGATGTGAACTGTGGGGTTTGAGAGGGCTACATAAAAGGGGGAAATTCTGATGTGAACACTTCAGTCATTAACTCTAGTATTCAAAAGAAAAGGAGATAAAATTTAAACAATAGAAGACTCTAGAAATACAGACTTTGAAATAATAATGTTTACCAAAAATTAGGACAATTGTTCCTTCATTCATATCTTACAGCATCTTCATCATACTAATAATTATCATAGCTACTGACTGGACATAGAGTGAACTAGAGGTTTTTCTTTTTTTCCTTTTTTTATACAAAAGACTCAAGTCTCAAAAAAGTTTTAACAATTTCTTCCTTTTTGCATGTAATTCTCAAGTAAAAATGAATGGAAAATAAGAATATTACAGTGTAATCTTTATGTTTATGTTTTTACTTTTGAGAAAGGGAAAGCTTCCCTTAATACTGAATATTTTGCTAAATTTCTCAAAAGTAAAAACATTCCCAAAGATTTTAAACCTTTCTTTCTTTAGGACTGGATTCCAATGCAGAACAAAAAAGGGTTTTCTTTTTGTTTTTTTTTTTTTCTTCAATAAGCATCTATGGAGCTACTGCCTGTGTAAAACTGGGGGCATCGTTAGGACTTTGGGGTCCAGAAAGCTTCTGTATTCTTTATTAAAAGGAAAAAATTACTGTCTTCTCTCCAGGTTATTTCTTTACTCATTAAATGAGAATTAATGATCATAATCCAATATAATTAGTAAAGATTTTTATTTTGAAACATGGTTTGTTGATATCTTTCCATCACCTAAAAAATAATCTGGCACTTGCTATCAAGTATTTGTTGAAAAAAACAGGAATGTATTTTCTATCACCTCACTAAATTTCAGGTATAGACACTGTTATTCGGTACCCACCCTTGGCTTTCTACCAGCCTCAGGGAGGACACTTTGATCCTCTCGCTATGGATGTCTCTGTCTAGACAAGTGCTCTTGGAGGTGTAAATACTGCTAGGACTAGAGTTACCTTGGTATAGAAACAAAAATAAAAACCAAAAGCACTCGATCTTTCTTCTCTTACACATGGCCACTTCCTAGAGAAAGAGCTGCTCTTGCCCATTCCTAGCCAGCACCAGAAGGAAAATCCCTAATTACCCTCAAAAGTCCTTGCACTCAGGCTACTTCTTCTTTGGGATCAAGACCAAACAAAATGCAAAGGAGACAGAGAAAAAGGCAATAAGGGCATGATATGTATTCTTTGCTCAACACTGTCAGAAAATCACTTCTTTTTTTTAATTGAGTTCTTTATTGGTACATTTTATATACATCTCACAATCACACATAACATTGGGGAATTTGTACCAGTATATGACACAAGTTCATTCTCATTTTTACCTATATCCCTACCCACCCACACCTCCCCACCCCCTATATACATGCTCTTTTATTTTCTTTCAGAATCATATTTATTCCTTCCTCTCATTACATTCCCATACCAAATTTCCAACAATAAATGCTGGCGAGGCTGTGGGGAGAAAGGAACCCTTCTCCACTGTTGGTGGGATTGTAGACTTGTGCAACCATTGTGGAGATCTGTGTGGGGATTTCTCAGAAAACTAGGACTAGGGGTCCCATTTGACCCTGCCATCCCCCTGTTAGGAATGTACCCAAAGGAATTTAAAAAGTCAAATTGGAAAGACAGATATACACCCTTGTTCATAGCAGCTCAATTCATGATAGCTCAATCTTGGAAACAACCCAAATGCCCATCAACTGGAGACTGGATAAAGAAAATATGGTTTTCTAATAAAATGGAGTATTATTCTGCCGGAAAGAATGACAAGATTCATTCATTCATTTATGTGCAAATGGATACACCTGAAGGACAGGCACACTAATAAGTGAAATCAATAGATCACAGATAGGCAAATACCGGATCTTCTCTTTGATATGAGCACCTGTAGATGCAAATGAGCTCTAGAAAGTATGATAGTTTTTGTAGAATGGGAAATTTCCAAAGAAAAATCACTTCTTTACTACAAAGTAGTGTTATGCACTCTCTGCTGCTGAGCCCAAATTCAAGATTTCATGGTTGTCCAGATGGACTGATTACTTAGATTTATGACACAACTATTAGTATATCATGTCCTTTTATTACAAAAAAAGAGCCTTTCAAGGGGGAGGGAACAATTTCAGTCCCAAATGGATGTCTATTACCCAGTTTAATTTCAAACATATTTAAGTACATATAAAATATTTATTTTGTATTTTTTCCATGTTCTCTACCAAGAACTACAATTCTGTTTTGGAATCAGAATTTATTTTTGGCTTTTCTTCCTGCTTTTGGCCTTCCTTTTTCTGCCTTTCATCAGTGTGCATGCACATGTAATTTCTTGAACTTGACTTTCTTTTTTATCTTTTGTCCTCTGTAAATCAGTGTACACAGTCCCCCACATTTCTTCCACACTGACTCCCCTGTTTTCAAACCATTCACCACCTAACCTACCTTTAGAATAATAAGGATTTGGAAAGAATGATAGAGAAGTTTTGTTTTTCTATTTCAACTATGTGTCAGTCTCACTAAATATACTTCTGTCACTTGGTCATATCTCTACTAGAGAAGAAAATTTTAAACTTTAAGTACTTTTATTTATATCAAATTACAAACATTTCTATATAGTTAGACAAGGATCACTTTGGATTCCAGCAGAGAATCCATAAACCTAAAAGTGCACCAACTGGAAATAAGCATCCCTCGGAGACTAGATTGTTCTCTCAAACAGTAAGGACTTCTGAGCCACCTTGCAGAACAGCAATGGAGATAATGATCCAGAGGCCCTAGCCACCCCCACAATTCCTTGAAAGCTATTTCCTTGCTTGGCAGATGGATTATATTCACTTCCTTTGCTGGGGGACCAGTCCGATCTTCCGTGGAAATGTGGTCCATTAGCTGCTCAAGTTGTTTCTTTCCCATTTTCTCTTACTTCCTCACTTGGCCAAGTGCATCTCACTGGTCCATCCTCCAGTGCTTCTCTGCTCTGAGAGGAGACCTCGAGAATCTGAGGCAGGAGATTAGGGGGTGGCCAGCCACCTGAGCAAACAGAGAACTATAAATCCCAGAGATCTATGCACAGAAAACTGCTCCCAGCCCCTGAACCTGGGACTAACCGTGGCGCTAGCTTCAGTTCTTGAGCTGTTAGATTACACAGGTTTTTCATCATGTGTCCTCGCTCTGCCATCAGCCCGAGTGATGCGGTGGCACAAAAGATACCCTGGTTGCCACTGCCAGCTTTCTCTGTGGCCTGTTCTCACTCCGCAGAGAACACTGCAGAGTGAGAACACAGAGAATACTTTCCTTCTTTGAATAAACAAAACATTGCTACCTTCTTCACTTCTCTTGGTCACTTCTTTGTTGAGAATAACATGAATTGGAAAGAATCGCTGGAAGGACCCCACAGTGGCCCAGAACCTGGTAAGCAATCTGCCTGAGCCGAGTGGAGGTCCTCACCTGCTCTTTAGTGAGAGTTCCTTGATCCCACCTGGTGACACGTCTGTGTGGGGCGAGAATGAATTTTGCTCTACCTTCCTACTGTTCTATGGGTCATGCCTGAAGGTAAAGGTGCCTCTGGTTCAGTAAATTCAAAGTCTACTCTCTACTTTAGGTCTTTGAACTACATTGACTTCTACTTCGATCCTTTCTTCCTTTCCAGTCCTAAGTAGTTTGATCCATCCTCTTTCTATCACGGATCTGCCCCTCCCTCCCCTTGAGTGATTGCTAGGGCACGCACAGGATAGGACAATCTATTCCTAATTCATTCCTATGGGGTTTTTGTAGAATCAGTTTATGCTTGGACATTTCCGATTTAAAATTTTACTATTTCTAAGTTCCTTGTTCTTTCCTTTCATTTTTTTTCCTCCTCCACCATCACTGACCTAGATTCCTTCTCCAGATGTGTTTACCTGGAACTCAGATTAAAAGGAAAAGTGTTCGCACCCTACTGCTTGTGCACCTCCTGTCACAATCTGGAGAATTTCTCCATAGAAAGGTTGGAAAACATATTTCTAATTCTTAGAGGAGGTAATTAAATAATTTCCTTTTATGATACTGTCTTTGTTCTCTTCTTGAAAGGAAAGAGCATCCCCTTTATCACTTTAAACAGGGCAAACTAGTATTTCTAACCCTCCTCCCAAAGTTAATTAACATGTAAATACTTGTCAGTAAAAGGTAACACTTCAGCAATTAGCATATAAATGGGCCAGGGACAATATTCTGCCATAAAGGAGACAGCTTGGAAGATTTTGCCAAATGTATTTGTGAAGAAAAAAATAAAATAAAATAAAGTCTTCATCATTTCCATGCAAACTGTTATGAAATAGAATGTCAACTGAAGCCTGGGGTGATGGGAGGAGCACCCCGTCTGGATAGAGTGAGGTGAAGTTTGCATACACAACTTGGTTTTTTGTGTATGTTTATTCAAGTCTCCATGATGCAAAGTGACTAATTGTTTATGTCCAGAAAACACATCATGTTTGTTTGATTTTAATGGATACCATCAGCGAAGAGAACAGAAAGCCATAGGTGGGAAAAGAATTTAAGGGCTAATTTTTCCATCTTGGGAGTAATGATTAGTACACTCACACAATCGCACATGCAGGGACTGCTTCCACTCAGCCCTGAATTTGTGTTTCAAATGAGGTAATTGTGCCCCTAATGATCCGTTTGCACAAGCAATTACCTGATTGGCATATGCCAGGTGAGCTTTTGAAAGATAATAGGACACACACACTCATTCCTTTGTATCTACGGTGTCTTGGTTTAAAAAATAAAATAGTAGTGGCGTTATGTTTGGGACATTCTTTATAAGAATACTGAGATCATGTGGGAACGCTGTACCTGTGCTAATAGAGGATATGTTAGCTAAAGAAGAAAATCCACATTCTCCATGGTGGCAAAAATGTTTCTTATTTTATTTTTATTATTAAAGCCATAACATATGTGAGTCTATGGGGAGAAATGGCAGAAGAACTTGTAATCAGAAAACCTGGTTTAAAATCCCAGGTAATTAACCATGTTAATTCCAGGTAACCAAATTCAGGCAAGTCAGTTCAAAACATCAAATCACCATTCTTAAGGGAGACAATAATCTTGGTCACTTGGAAAGTGAATCTGGTTATTATTTGTTGTATTTTGAATCACATGTGTCAGTGCTAAGTAAGCCATATTGATGCTTATCCTGGGTCAAGGAGAAGTTTAGCAGACGTTGATGAATGCTGGGCTTTGCCTTTCTCCGGGAGGTGGGGCAGACAACCTGGACCCCACTTTTCCCAGCACCAAGTGAGAGCTGATCCAACTGGATTTAAGTCATCTCCACAAAGGAGGGCTTGAAACCAACCTCTCTAATGAGCTACAGATCTAACAAAGCCCATTTAGGCTAATTAGGGCCAAAAAGTTGGGTCAAGGGATATGAGTCTTCTACATTTGAAAAGTTGGCACATTATCAAACGATACTAGCCTAAGGAGTATAAATAAGGTAGAAAGTTCCCATCTGCACTTTAAGCCTCAGTGTACCTGGAGGCTGCCATGTTCTTTTTTTCCTGCACTCAGAAAGCTGTGCTGTCCAGCAGAACTTTCTATCATGAAGAAAGCTTCCATCATCTGCACCATCCAATATGGTAGCTATTAGCCACATGTGGCTTTTTAGTTTTTAATTTTTGATACTGGGAATTGAACCAGAGCCTTTGTACTGTACTACATCCTAGCTCAACTCTTTCTTTTTTTCTTTTTTTTTTGTGACAGGTTCTCAAACTTGCAATCTTCCTGCCTCAGCTTCCCAGGGTGCTGGCATTACATGTGTTTAGTACACATCCAGCTCAAGTGTGGTATGAATCTCTTCAAGTAGCTAGTGGGAATTCAAGAATGAAGTTTTAACTTCATATAATTTTAATTAATTTTATTCGAAGTTAAAAAGCCACAAGTGGGGCCGGAGATTTAGCTCAGTGGTTCCAGGACCTGCCTCGCAAGCACAAGGTCCTGAGTTCAATCCCAGTAACCACATACAATGCTGGGCGTGGTGACTCACACCCACCAGCAATCAATACCACATATCACAGTGCTGGGCGTGGTGGCTCATGCCTATAATCCCAGCACTCGGGAGGCAGAAACAGGAGGATTGCTGAGTTTCAGGCTTGCCTGGACTACATAGTGAGCTCTGGACCAGCCTGAACTACAAATCGAGACCCTGCCTCAAAAAAAGAAAAAAAAAAGCCACAAGTGGTTAATGGCTACCACATTGGGCAGTACAGCAAAGAAGGAACAGGATAGTTTATCATGTAACAATTCAACCCCAAAACTATACAAATATCTAATGTTTTTCTACAGCAATCTTTTGTTTTCGTAGCCAAGATGTTACCTATTCCTTGTTCTCAATAAGTCAGCAAAGCATAAGGATATAACATTACAAGGATTTACTTTGAAAATCCAGCCTAAACATAAACCAAACATGGGAACAAAGACATAGTCTATCTAAGGCTTTTACCACCTGTAGTCTGATTATTGATGGACACTAGGAGTGAGACTGTCACCTACCTGAGATGGAAAGTTGGTAAATCAGAGGAAGTAGAATACCTAAAATCCTATATTCCAAAAAATATGCCTAACTTGACTTAACTTAAAATAGATAAATTAAAAAATAATAATATATCAGCTATAACAGTAACTATATTTTGTAGATGCTGATCTAAAAACTTAGGCCATGCTTTACTTCGTTTATTCCTCATGGTAGCCTTAGGAGATGGCTGTTATTATTTTTCTATTATTTCACTGATTAGCAAAACTGAGGTGCAAAGCCAGACATTAGATGCCAGAGCCTCCTGCCATGTTCTCTTGTGCGATGGGGCTTCACAGCACATCAAAGGAAGGCTGTCCACAAAAAAGTGGAAGAGCGGGCTGGAGATGTAGCTCAGTGGTTCAAGTGCCTGCCTAGCAAGCACAAGGACCCTGGTTCGATCCAGCCTGAACTATAAAGCAACACCCTGTCTCAAGGGGGGGGGGCATTCCTATGCTAGGAAATTACTCTGGGGGTCAATCAGTATCTGTGAGTCTGAAACTAGGTAAACTGCTTAAGAGTCAGACTGAAGAGTAACTGAATCGGCTTTTCTCTAAGGCAAATAATGATTTCTACTCTTCCTAAAGAGCTGGAATGAACCTCTCCAGCCTGAATTTCTGGGAACATTAGCTCTCAGAAATGCGCAGCTCAAGATCACCCAGGAACAGAAACACACTCATGCTCAGGTTAATTTAAAATAAGAACCCAAGGCCGATCACGTCCCCAAGGCACAGCTTGTGACTTGTATGACTTGTTTCCTGACTTCCGCTTGCTTGTGTGTGTTTGTGTGTGTAGTACTGAGGGCTGAAGACCTTCACAGGAAGCTACGTGGAGAGCACTTCTCTTTCCTTTGTATTAAGGCAGGGTCTTTAGGCACTCAGTTGCCTAGGCTGGACTCCAACCTGTATCTTCCTGCCTCAGCATCCCAGAAAACTGCTTGGGCCACCTTTCATTCCCTGCTTGAGCCTTGCAGTGCTGCCTACATCAAGCTGACTTTCACAGATGATTCGTGGTACCGTCCCACACCGCTATTCTTACTGAAGTGTAGATTCCATGGTAAGATTGTCTCAGAACCAAAAAAGGACAATGTAGTCCAAAATACAAACTTCAGAGGTGAGAGGTGGGTAATAGCAAGTGGCATTCCCTCCAGTAATACAAAACTGTTCAGCACACACCTGCAACTGAGACCAGTCGTTGTACTTGTTAAGCTAACTTGTACCTACCTCTTTGCCTAAAAAATTATCAAGTGCTCTTAGAATATATTCTAATAATATAAAGAAAATATCTATTTTTTAAAAAATTAAATATAAAATATACCCATAAATAAGGCTATTGGTGACAGCTCAAAATAACTTTTCTGGATAATTCTGCATACTAGGACATAATCATATCCAATTAAGTAGAGCTCTGTTAAATAATCACTGTGTAATGGGATAGAATCACAGTGTAATAGGATTTGTTTAAAGCAAGAATGGAGGTGCTTAATATATATTAGATATCTTCACTGCATTAAGAATGAAAAACACTACTTGATACAAAAACCATCTGGAAGAAACCCAAAGAAGATCAGAATATTAAGAGTTAGATGTATGGTTTCTCTGAAGTCTTTGTTCACAGTTACAAACTTTGCTGCCTAGCAATTCTGATTGCTAGCTAATCTGAAAATAGAAAATGCAAGAAAAAGCTCGTGAAACTATGAGCTATGAAAACACACAGCCTTACACTTTTTCTTATATGATCACTGACCCTGGCTGATCCAAGTGGGATGTGAAACAGCCAGGACAAGATCTCAGAAGGTCAGGAGAGCCCTGAACACATTGTTTGGCTTGGCGGAGAGAGGACTTTTCAAAAGGAACTGTGAATGCCTTGTCACGCTTGAACTAGATATTAGTTGGCTAAGCCGAGAATCAAATATGGGAAATTAGTTGCCATTAAAAGATCGCTTCAGGCAGTTCGTTTCTCATCAGCCAAGCTGTGCAGGCCTCCTGCTGCGGACAGTGAACATTAGCTTACTAAATACCTCAGCTCATCAGACCCTGCATTATTCACGAATGGGCCTGAATTTTGGTGATGAGGGGAGAAGAAGAGGGAACAATCGGTGAAAAGTAACTGTTGGCATTTATTTATTAACTGCTGGATGGAAATTATTTCTTTATGCTATTAAAATATACAATCGTAATTAACAGGCACAGATATTCACAGTTATTGTTAAGAAAAAAATAAACTCGCTACAAAACATTTGAATTTATTCAAATATGTGAATAAATATGAATTTATTTTCTACAAAAATAAAAGGTGTCACGCGCATGTGTGTATTCAACCTGGGAGAGCAAACAATACAATCTTTACAGTAGTGATTTGGGAAGGTATATGTCGAATGATTGTTTTGCAAATGGTTTTATTCATCTGCCTTTTCAATACTTTAAAATTCCATTATTTTCAGTCATCATAATTGTATAATGAACATCTACTACAAAATAAAATAATAAACATTAAACAAAGGATCATGTCTAGTTTTCCTTCACCTTTTTTTGGAAATATTTTGTTTCCTTCTGAGAAACACTTACTCCATTTCCCTTCTAAATACATGAAGGGGAAACTTCCGGAGTGAGTAGTAGGTAGATGTGAGTGGAAACTACCACTTATTTGATGTGGGGCCCGTCCTGTAACACCAATGGTCGCACATGGGGCAGAGCCTTGGTATGGAGTCAGTCGATGGCCCCTGGGCTTTCTCAGTCTTGCGAACTCATACAGATTCTCTTACGCTCTTCAGGAAATGAATGGTGTATTTGAAACGGTGGCCCTAAATGCCCAGAAGTTTGCATTAAACAAGGGGGAAAAGAACAGGCTTTGGAATCGGATGCTCTGGGTTTGAATCTTGGTTCCATGGCATAATTGCTGCATGATCTTGACAAACCAATAATAACCTCTGAGCTTCAAATTCCTCACTCATACGGAGAAAAACTAAAACCTAGGTCACACAGTAGCCTTGAGAATTAAAGCAGACCCTTGTAAAAGCCTCCAAAAGTGGTAATCCTTGAGCTCTACTCACTTTTACTTTGCTACTTTTTACTACAGTGAAGGAGTAATGAAGACCATAAACAGGGAAGGGGACAACAGTGGTAGACTAAACACCGTAGGGTGTGGAAAGGGTATGCAACCTCAAAACGCACAGCAATAAAAGATGTGAACGCACGTACCCTTCAGAACGTAGTCTGTGACCAGGGGGGCGCTCTCCGCGGCAGAATGCGCTTTGCAGGAAGCCGAGCCCCCCGCCCTGCGCGAGGCCGCCTTCCGGGAAGCCCAAGGCTCCGTGACGGAGCGGGCCCGGCGCTGCTGCCCGCCCGGATAGCCACGTGAACTGGGAAACGGCCCTGAAATCCCAAGCCATGTCCTCGTCTCTAAAATGGGGTTGTTACCTACTTTTTCTCAAAGAATTATTGCAAGACTCAAAGGGTTTTTTTCGTTTGTTTGGAAAGTGGGAAACGCCACTGTTAGAATTCTGGTTTGCAATAAGTGGCTTAAACCCAAATCAAAGAAACACAAGCGCAACGCTGAGCGTCTCATCCGGAATGAAATGCAAGGAGGACACCTGAGCCCAGAAACTCCCGATAAAGTGACCAGCGCATCCTGCTTGCCAGGAAGACGGCTGCTTTGGGCACTGGAAGCCCAGCTTCCCGGAAAACCCTCCGCCTCAGGGCAGACACCTGGAGACAGCTGGTCACGGTCTCCCAGCACGGCGCCCCCGAGTCTCTCCTGCTTCGCCCCGAGCCAACAGCTTCCTCCGTGTCCAGCGTCTGCACAGCTCGAGCCGTGGCCAGCGGCAGCGTCCAATCTCTTGATTTTGTTACAGTGCGGGCTACCCCATCTTTTCATGACTGGTAGTCTCACGTTTTGCTCTCGGAAAATAATCCAAACTGTGTTTTTAGAAAGGAAGTCTACTTTAGGATCCTGGCACTAGTAAGTTCAGGGAAGCCCTGAGGTCACTTTCTCCTAAATGAAACCGTTTAAGTGCCCTCCGCAGCCTTTGAGAAGCCGGGGAGTGCAGGGAAGGAAACACTCCGAGCTGCGTCCGTTCCCCTTCTCGCCAGTAGGTTCTCGGTTCTAGGACAGCAGCAACCGCGGCTGTTCTGCTCACTGTTAACCCGCTCTCCGTGTTAACCTCAGGGCTGAATCCCAGGCGACCGAGTGAGTAGGTGAAGGAGGTAAGTGAAAATAAACAGGGAGAGGGGGTCACACACTCCTCGGGGTGGAACCTCAGGGAACGGAGAGGAGCCGGGACCGGGGGTGGGGTGGGGTGAGCGGTACTCAGGAGGGACAGGGGCCCGGGGAAGTACGTTACGGGAAGAGGAAGCGTCCCGTTTGTTTGTGGACTTCTTCACTGAGCTCGGGTCCTGCAGCGTTTCCTCCCCTTGGACCGTGCTCACCTCAAGGGTACAGCCTCACGGAAAAAGAGTCAGTTCTGTAGCCAGTGCCAGCTTTCTTCTTAAAGTTCCTCCTCTTCAAATTCACTGTTCTTTAAAAACAGTGATTTTAACTTTTTACGCTGATTTTAACTGTTTTTATGCTGATTTTAACTGTTTTAACGCCGATTTTGTGAATTTTTCCCATTGTGTAATTAAATACACTACAATAAATAACAAGCCTGAGCTTCATTTTGTTTCTTTCTAACATCTCTTTCAGTTTTCTCAGCATTCCTCATTTTCTAGTCACCCGCCTCCACTTCCTTTTGCACACGGATTTCTACGTATCTTTCTATCCTGGCAGTCAACAGTGGGCTTTGATATATCATTAAAATACACTCAGACGCCATCCAAACTGAATTAAAAATAAATTCCAGCCAAAGGACTCAAGCCAACCCTGTAGATTTTGGTGTCAGAGTGCCCTCTCAGAGGAGGCAAAGTGATTTGGTCTGTAGTTTTCCCCCAGGATCACTATGGTTCTCAACATGCCAAACTGGTACAAAACCTTTATGACGCTGTCCACCTCCCTGTGCTTCCATAGTGGAGGGTCCTGGCGCTCCATGGTTTACACTGAACCATCTAACGCTTTCTCATTTGCCCTGACAGCTCTTTTATTATAAATGACCACCACAGGTCTTGGGAGAGTCTCTTCTCCAGTATCGGCTTTCCTTGGATAGGATCATGTGGTTCAGAGCTTGTTACTGAGCAGGCCAGGGAGCCCTCCTCCCTTCACTGGCTGTCTGTCAAGAGAAGTAGGCTAGCTTGGTTTCCTGGTTCCAAGAAAAAGAGTTCAACAAGATGAGGGTCAAATGGCCCCCAAACTCCAGATAGCCTCTGTCAACAGTGTCATCTGTGCCCAGGAAAGAAATTTTCCTGTTTGTCCTGCTCTGTTTTCTGCAGCAAAGAAGACAATTGCTTCCTTGCAAATACGGACAGATTAAATACTCTGCATTCTGTCCTTTTGCCATCTGCTTCTTGCTTATTTTATTTTAAAGCGCATGACTAAACTTTATTATCTGATGGGTGAAGGTGAGCCCTGCTGTTGCTGGGCTGGACTCCGTGAAGCTCGGAATGAAAGTAAAGTTACAGAGCAGATCTGCAGAGGGATGAGTCAGAAATCAATGGGCTACTGTGCAATTATCACTCGCTGGGTCGACAAGGAGGCATTAGCATTCAAGATTCCTCGTGGCAAGATTCACAGTGGGGGGGAGGGGATGATGGAAGGAGGGTGACAACAGCAGAGCCTTGTTTTGTTTTATTCCTCTAAATATCTATATTTGCATAATATCCCTTTTCTGTGCTTCCCACAAGTGCTGGGAGCAAATTTTTGTTGCTAAGCTCTTTGTCTCTAAATTTTTTCTTGAATCTTGTGTTTTCTGCTCTCCCACACTGTCTTTTTTTGTCTTATTTTAAGTATCTTGTCACCAGTGCCACCATACGCAGGCCAAGAACTCCTTAACTCTCAATTTCTTTGGATCCCTGTCCATTCTGACTTCTCTGGCATTTGTTCTGGTTTCTAGGATAGAGACCTAGGAAAGAGAAGAAAGGCACTTATCTCATGTATAAATTTTTTTTGATGGAGCTTAACTGTACACTTTAGGTATAATTTATACCACTTTAACACTGAGAATTTATACCTGTATGTGATATATTTCATGGTTCCTATTTTCAAATTTAAGGGTATGCTGAATTCTAAGTAATGATGACAGATAATTTCAGTGCTATGCATTTTAAGTTGTTTTTAAGACTTTAAATTTTGAAATAGTTGTAGTTTCAAATGCAGTTGCAAGAAATCACACAGGGACAGTTCGCTGGCAAGTTCCTCTTTACCCAGGTTTCTTGAATATCATGCAAAACTCTTATAACCTGACTAGGTTATTGACAGCAATATGGACAAGATAGCAAACATTTTTCATCAATTCAAGGGACCTCACCCTTTGTAGTCATTTTCATTTTCCTATCAACTCTGCTGCCTTCTTTTTTGTTTTGTTCTGTTTTGTTTTTTGAGACAGGGTCTCGCTTTGTAGTTCAGGCTGGCTCTGAGCTCACTATGTAGCCCAGGCAAGCCTCGAACTCAGCAATCCGCCTGTCTCTGCCTCCCGAGTGCTGGGATTACAGGCATGGGCCACCACGCCTGGCTCTGCTGCCTTCTTATCCCTGGGCCACCACTAAGCTAATCTTCATTTCTACAGTTTTGTCATTTTGTCTCAGTATAAACCTTTGGAGATTCACCCAGGCATTTTTATGCATCATGAGTTTCTTGCTTCTCATTTACCGCACACAAATGCATCACATTTTGCTTATTCATTTACTCTCACTGTTACTCCAACTCTCACTGGACTTGCTGTGTGGTCCAGGCTGGCCTCAAATGCACAGTGATCCTCCTGCCTCAGCCTCCCGAGTGCTGGGATTACAGGCGTGCACCAACTCACAAGTCTGTTATTTCAGAGTTGCCAAATGCCCTTTCTGAATGGGCGTGTCATAGCACTTGTCCTTCATCTAACCTACCTTTGGGGCTTTGTTCCTATGCTTTCCTTTTAGCTGTCCTGTAGACATAATAGCAATTTTTCACTGTGATTTTAATTTGCATTTCCCTAATGACTAATGATATTTAACATCTTTTCATGTGCTTATCTACCATCTGTATAATTTCTCAAAAAAAATCTCTTCATGTCTTTTGCTCATTTCCTACTTGAATATTTTATTTACTGCTGAGTTTGAAGAGATTTTGAACTACTCTAGAAACTAGTCCTTTGTTGCTATAATGATTTGGGTCTTAAATATCTCCGAAAGACCCAAATGCTAAATGTGGATAGCAGTGGGGCCTGTGAGCCACAGGGCCAAGCAGAAGGAAGTTAGATCCTTAGAGTTGCAAACCAGGAGATGAGACTTCCTTCAACATCTGCACCCACCCCAGGTACTGTGCAGCCCATGGCCAGAGTGATGGAGCCAAGCAACTGTGTCTGGGTCTAGGAGCCAAAATAAACCTTATCTCCTTTCAAACTGATTTGTCCCAGTGGCAGAAAGCTAACACTTGTGGGTATGTGTTTTTCAAATGCACATGTATTTCCCACTTTGTAGCCTGTTTTTATCATCTTCACAAGATCTATAAAAGAGTAAAAGTGGTTCAGTTGCGATGAAGTCCAATGTATCAGTTTTACACTTTTTGAAGTGTGTGATTGTTGTCAAGTCTCAGAACTCTTGGCTTAGTCCCAGATCCCAAGATTTGTCCTATATTTTTCTAAGATCACTCTAGTTCCATGTATTACATCCATTTTGAGTTATTCTCAGATAAGGTATGAGATTTAAACTGGGATGACTTTTTCTCTTCCTCTTCCTTCTTCCTTTCCCCTCTTCTTTCTTCCTTTTCCTTTTTTTCTCCTTGTTCTCCTTCCTATCTCTTCTTCCTCTTCTCCCTTCTTTTCTCTCCTCTTCTTCTTTGCCCTGTTAGCTCTGATTTTTAATTGTTCCAGTGTTATTACCTAAAAAGAAGTCGCATGGTGCCAGATTTAGTAAGCGAGATGGAAGAGATATATTGTGATGTTTTTCTTTGACAGAAATTACCCCAAATGTATTGAATCAATTCAGGACACAGAGGCAGCCACAAAAAGACCCTCATAGAAGAGAACTCCCAGAACTGCTTCCGAAAGTGGCAAGAACCATGCGGTAAAAGTGTTGGAGTCTTTTACTGTAATATGTTTTAAAACTTTTATTTAAACATCATATTGTGGCTATACCTCTTATATGTGCATGTATTAATAAACTACATAATTTCTATACATAGATACTTCTGAACATCAGATAAGGAATTTATTTTTTTCTCTAAGACTGATGTACTTCATTATAATAATAGCAATTCTTTTTTACAGTTTTCATTATGAATTTCTTGTATGTATATGGATCCCAAAAACAAACATATCAGGCAATCCCGGTGAATCCTCTTAGGTTAGTATTCTGTTTTTACGCAAGAGAAAACTGTTGACGCTGAGGAAAACAGAAGATGAGCCGACACTAGCGAACTCTGGCTGCGGGGCCACCGCAATCATCACGTGTGTGCAGAATTCTTACAAGTGAGACATCTTTGCATCGACTCGAAATACATCTATTTTCACTGAAAAAGAAATCCTTCCGGTGTGAGTATCTGAGGAAAGGGGCTTATGCGTAGCAGCTCACTTCTCAAATACAAGTAATTAAGTGACTGATAGTGACTTTTATTTCACTGTTTGTTATTGTGCAAGTCCTCTGGACTTCTCAGCAGAGACTCACAATTCTTTTTTTTTTTTTTTTTCATGTCAGGTTTGAAGGATTCCTCTAAACAGCGAGTTCCCCACATCAGCCTGTTCTATTCATTTTTAGTTCTGCAAAACCAGTTTTTGTTCTAATATGATGATTTATTAATCTAATATCAGGAATATCTTTTTGGACTACTCAAGAGAGCTTGAGTGAACTTGAAACAAGAGACTGGACACATAAATGGTGATTTGGAAAAGCTTGTTATCCTTCCCTCCCTAAGCAATATTACACACCAAAATATTCTTAAGGCTACATAAATTACTCTGTTTTTAAAAGTTCCAGGACTCCTAGACTGTGAACTAGAAAACTTTCCTGTCACTTCTCTTAATGAGCCCATCACTCCCAATACTACCTGCTCTGGTGTCACACCTGCGCTGTCCCTGGGGCCTGTTCATTTCACAAAACGCCAAGAGCAGGTCAGCAGATGTCCAGATTAAAAGCAAGAAAATAGAATATGAGAAAGTTCACCATTTTTCAGTGTTTACTAAAATGATATCCTATACGGGCCAGCCAAAGAATCTTATCAAACGTCTCAGGTGGGAAACACTAACTTAGTCAAGGGACATCTATCAGTTTAACTCTGGTTCAGTGCCATGCTAATTTTATACAAATCCCCATTTTGTGAACTCAGTATTGGTTTGGGACTGTTGCATTTCCAATACTCTCAACAATACGCCACATTACCAGGATGCTACAACGAGCGATGATAACACGGAAGCATCCAAAGTATCCATATAACATCAGCAAAGGACACTTAATGTGCAAATGGCTGAGAAAGGCTTTAAAAATGAGCAAAGACAAGACTTGGGACACACAAGCAAAGGATAGAAGGCACACAATCAATGAAATATATGTACACACTTTTTAAAAATAGGTGCATGAAGAGTGCTCGAAACATGTTTTCTATGGAAAACAGTAACAGCTTCCGGGTGAACATTTGCATTCTCTGGGAAAGGCAAGGTAAAAAGGCAGCTAGCAGAACTAGAACAAGAAATCAGTCATCCAAACTTGGAGGTGTCTGTTGAGAGAAACGTCCTAGGGAGGTGGTGGGGTACACCACTCTCTCCCGTGTGCTCCAGGGATGCTCCAGACTCCTTTCCTTCCCTGAGCTTTGGTAATTTATCCATCTGTGATCCTCCTTTGGCTCATAGAACCTACTGGCTTGTGTTGTCCTATATTTCTTTAAGAGCTTGTCTATTTCCAAAATAGCCTACAAGCTCTTCAACAATATTTTACGTTGTCTACCTCCACAGTTTACCTATAATGCTAATGTTAGGAATAGTCTAGAGGTGGTAATGTTAAGTCAAATACTAGAAATAGCTGTTACTATGACTGAGTTGCATGATTTCAATGTCTTATTTTATTCAGTCTTCCGCCTGGAGTAGCTATCATTACCTGTCATCATCTCCAAATCAAAATGAGGACACTGAGGCTCAGAGTTCACTAACTTGCTCCTGCTCACTGAGCTTGTGGCTGGCAGAGTTGGAATTCAAGTACATAGGTTTCAGATCTCCCCTGCCAAACTTTAGCCAGGAAGATTTGGCATATACTCTCTCATTTCCTTTTCCTTCACTGACATCTAACATTCTCAACAATGAGGATTTTATCACACTATTCAGTATACCAAGTTGCTTTATGTCTGTCACTGGAGTCTTCAATTTTCTTGACTTTTATTGTTTGTCACCTGAAGCAAAATGATTTATGTCAGGGAGAAGCCTGAGGTCACTCTGGCTCTGATGTGCATGGGGTCTGAAAAGCACTAGCTTTCTGGCTAGCATGAAAGATAAATGGTATGAAAGATGTCTCCTCTCAAATAGGACACTCAGAAACAGAGACTGTGCGGAAGCCAGCTGGCATAATTCAGATAAAGCATAGTCAGGCACTCAAATTTCAATGTCATATAAACAATCTTTTGTGGCTTAAGTACATTCCAACTATTTCATGGCACATACTGAAAAAAAGTATTCATTTTTATGATTGGAAATCCAAATCACCTGTGAACTCTGTATTTCTATTAGTCAAATCTGGTGACCCTAAAGCCACAGCTCACTGTTCTGTCTTTTCATGCTCTTAGGAAGTGCAGATCTGAGCCATAAACCAAAAAGGAAGAAGGGAAAGAAGCCTCTGCCGTTCCTTGGAAACTCAGGACTGCTGCTCAAGATCAACTCCGCTAACTTCACGGACTTAGAAGTTTTGTGTGAAGTTTGAATTATATTCATTCAAAATGGGGGAAATAATTCAAAAGAGTTCTGAAGATTTTCCTATTTTGTTTTAGAGAGAGACAGAGATGGAGAAGGGGAGGGAGAGAAACTTAGAAATAATTACCTGAACTCCTGTCCACTCGTAACAATTTGTTTTATTAAGTCCACAGTTTCTGCAAGACAAATATATGAAACTACTTTCTTGTATGCATCCAGACTCCTAAAAATCCTCCTTTGTTTTTCTCAGTATTTTTCATCTGTCTAGTCTTTTGCAGAAAACCCCACCACTTTGAATTAGCAAGTTCCTGCATGTGGGAATAGCTGTTCTTCACAGGGACAGGTTGGTCTTCACCTCTCTGGCTCCGTCAAAACTCTGTACGCAATGGACTCCAGTCATCCTGACTCAGAGGCAGCTGACTAAAGCTGTGCTGAACACAAAGCTTTGAGGAGCCAAATGTTATTTTCTCACCAAGTCCTGGGTCAGTTGGTTGCGATGAGCCCACTGGCACCTGAGTAGGATTTGGACAGCTCAGAAACTTCTCACGTACACCGTGGTATGTGCTGCTCTGTTTCTGGAGGCTACAGTTCCTAAGACCCAGAACTTCGACTGATCTTTTTCCTTATGTATTTAAATCCCTTGACAGTTGACTGTCTACTTGACACTAGCATTAAAGAGAGCATGATTTCATTCTGAAGCTTTTTCATTTTGCCAACCTAAGCTGTTCATGAGGGTTTATTTTTCTAGTTGTAATGCTAGTCTTTACAACGTTTTTAAGTTATCTAAGTTAATTCATTTCAGGATAAAGTGAAACTTGTCTGAAAAAAATAACATGGCAAGTTCTAGAAGAAACACTAAGATGTGAGTCAAATCTCCTTGGGCTTGGGTAGTACTACCATGTCTAAAGTCATCACTGGAAGATATGATACTCATTGTCATTCCTATGGATTATTAAAAATAGAAGAAAAGGGCTGGAGATTTAGCTCAGTGGTTCCGGTGCCTGCCTTGTAAGCACAGGTCTGAGTTTGATCTCCCGTAACCACATACAATGCTGGGCGTGGTGACTCACACCCACTGGCAATCAATACCACATACCACAGTGCTGGGCGTAGTGGCTCACGCCTGTAATCCCAGCACTCGGGAGGCAGAGACAGGAGGATTGCTGAGTTCAAGGCTTGCCTGGGCTACATAGTGAGTTCTGGGCCAGCCTGAACTACAAAGCAAGACCCTGTCCACCCCCCACCCCCCAAAAAAAAGTAGAAGAAAAAAGTAAGAAAAAGGCTTACGAAATTGGCAAATACAAAACAAAACAAAAACACTTAAATCTCTGAAAACAAATGCCATGTAAGCAGAAAGATAATATTGACTGGACTTCAGAAAAAAGCTTTCTTATTACTTGGGGTGAAAGACACTTATTCTGAAAATGCCTAGATATGAATATAAATCCTTACGTCTAAGATTTGTTTTGTTCTCATCTAATTCTTATTGTTTCCAAATGAAATTTCACTGCTTAGTCATAAGGTTGACATAACGATGTATTAAGCAGTCTGAATTTTTGCTTTGGAAAAATAATACTTTGCCAATGTCTCTGACTGTTTTTTTATTTTTAGCAATCTGTCTAAATGACTCCCCAGAGTCCTTTACAAGACTGGCTATTTAGAATCAAATCAAAGAGACCAGAGCAAGTACAGCCAAAACTTAGGTGTCTAACAGTAGCCTCTGTTCTAAAGTGGTTAAAATATTCAAGACTCCAGGAAGTTCCCAGGAATATCTGAGCAATATCAGGAATGTCATGGGTTTTGAGCATGAAATTTGTCTTCGACATACATGTGTTTTTTATCATACACTGAGTAAATCTGGTAGGATTTCCTCCTACAAATTGCTGTAACTACATTTTACTGTACATTTTCTCAAGACATACACTCACCCCATACATACACATGCAGAAGCTGCAGGACACTGTAGGACTCCTGAGTATTTATTAGGAGAGTGCGTATTTGCCAGTGATCAGTCTCCGATTCCTTGGGGTACAGATGATGTCCGGATTCTTGCTGTGCTGTAGCAGCCCCTGCTTCAAGGTTATAAGCTTGTCATTAACTTTTCCAATAGGAAAAGGCAGCAAATTGAATAAAAGAGTTCATTTGTTTACATTTCTTTTTCTAAAATGAGGCACTGAAGAAATTACTGTATAAATAATATTGGTAAGCTGTGTAGATTTTTTTAAGTGATACTTTTATTTTAAAAACCATAGCTAAGCAACTACTTTCAATGAACTGTGTTCAGCACAGTGAAGAATGCAATGGGAAAATGAGTATGAAGCAGAAGATAAAATAGAAAACAGTTTCATTATGTTGGGTGTAACTTGCCTACACTCATAACTAATTGGGAATCAACTTTTTAAACCTTATCTGGTGAGCTTTTGCCTTCTCTCTGTGTGTCTGTGAGTGGTGTGTACATGTTGTGTGTGTCTATAGATGTCTGTGGGTTTTGTTCGTGTTCAAACTGGAACTGGGATCATTTGCTCTGGTCTTAGCCCTCCTGATTAGATTAAAAAATGGGACTGGAACACATAACAGGTATTATTTCTATCATCTTTTCCCAAAGTGATGTGTTGTAGCATTCTCTATATTACTATATCTAATATTTCTACCTAGTGCAGTTACAATGTTATGTGAATAAAGATCCAAATTTTTGAATTATTTATATACCATTTCTATTAATTTAGTGAGATATATTGTACAAATCATGAGGAGTTTCCAAAAACCTAAAATCATTTAGACTAATTGGTACATTATACAATCTAACTGTGTAATTGATTTTTCTAATGAATTGGTCCCTAAGTGAGTTTTAAATCCTAGAACAATTGGTTTCTAATGAATGGTATAAATAAATAAGTGATTAATGCATTTGCATAGAAAGCCATTGACAGATCTATAGAACCACTGAAAAATTAACACGTTGGTTCAGAAAGTACATGAGGATTTTAAGCATTACTTTAGTCAAAATATTGACTATATATTACAGAATGGAACTTTTAGACTCTAATGACAATTACTCATGTCTCACTCTTTGGTCATTAATGTAAGAAATCACTTTAGCTTAAGTAAGATTTCACTTCCTTTAGATATAAGATTAACTTAATTGCAATTTAGATTTCTAAATCCTAAGGTTCATAGTGATGAGTGACTAGGTAGCAATTTCCCTTAAAGCAGAAGAACATTCTGAGGAAAGAAGATATTTACAGAAGTGTGTTAAGGGGCTGGGGACATAGCTCAGTGGCAATGCACCTATCCAGCAAGTGAGTGACCCTGAGTTCAATCTCTGGTATCACAAAAAAAGCACATTAAATGATGAGTGTATTTTTCAAGTTGATTTGGACTCATTATCTTTTAAGAAGAAACAGAATGTGTGGCTGCATACACCGGATCTCATGATACTTGCCAAATATTATTGTTCAGGACTTGTCTTTGGCTCAGACCCAGTCTTAGCATCTCAGGATCTGTTCAGTGGTTCCCTCTTCTGAAACACAACTGGCCCTCAAGCACAGTTCTGACATCTTTTGTGCAAATGAAGACTATAAGCCGGAAAAGACCAGAAAGTACTGCATAGGCTTTTGAGGAGTCACTGCTGTTTATTCACAAATGTCAAAATGTCATGCAATTTGCAGGGGACATGTGTTATTAGTTACCTTTGTAACACCAAGTCCTCCTTCTTTGGGTAATGGATCCCTGGTTTCCTTTAGAGGGCATTCCTTTTGTACCATTAAATAAAGCTTGGTGGTACTGTCAGTCAAGGGTGCTGTTTTTTCTCTCTCCATGTGGCAGGCATATGAACACACTTTTCTCCCTGAAACACAAGTCATGTGCTGAATGGCAGACAAGGAATGTTTGCAGTGACTCAGTCCTGCAGCAGTGCTCGGAGAAACTGTTATGTCATTCATGAAGTAATGTTGCTGAGCTCCCTTGAAGCTGCCTGGCTCCTGCCCTTTCCTGCCTAGTTCTCAAACTTCGCTTGATCTTAAATGTTTCCATAATCTTGTAATCAACTGTCTTTAAATTATCCAAGTTCTGCTTCCTCACAGTTATATCCCCAAACTCCAACTAAGAAAACTTTCCTACTTTGCAGTTAGTTTGGCACTGAAAAGTATTGGAGGAAATACTAATGTTTAGTGTAAATCTGTGGTGGCATAATAAACCACTGACCCGGCAACAAAATAGATGCTCATATGTTGACTCACCCAATAAAACACATCATCTCTTTCAAATAGTCACTATTCATCCTAATCTAATTATCAAGCATTGGTCTAGCTAGTCAAATTAGAAGATTCTAGAATTATTTTCAACTAACCATGGGATATTTTTATGGTATTGATTGTCATCTACTTTGATAATAGATTATAAACTTCTAAAAGGTTTTTGTACTTTGTAAAATAAATTTTCAGTTTACTTGTACCTATGCCTTACTTCTCTTACCTGCGATATTTCATCATCACAAAATGCTGTTTTCAGGAGCGAACAAATCGGGATGAGAGATCTTTCTCAGGGATCCATGTTATCTATGTACTTTGTTTCATTTTTGTGTTCTCCTCCTTCCACAACTTCACTGGGGCTTTGACATGAATAACTTTCCCTATATGCTGGGTTCCTGGCCAAGACACAGCTGGGTATGGTTAAGATACTCCCTGCCTCTAAGTTACTATCATTCAACAATATTAACTTTTAGAAAAAAAGAGCATATACCAAACTCAGAGAACGGAAATTCTGTCCTTACACTTACTTTCCAGTGGTCTTAAATTCTCATCCTAACTCTCAAATGATTGATCTGAGGCTTTCATATCATATTGCACTTGAAACAGCTCCATAGACCACAATGGATAGAACTGATATAAATTTTAATTTTCATGTTTATCTAAATACACTTAAAACTTGAATTTACCGTAGTTTCATATGGGGATACTTCATATAATACCTAATAAATGTGGTCAATATAATGACATTTAATAGTAACATTCAATCAATGCCATACAAACTACTTATAAAATTCACCACTGGTCAAAGTGATACAGATTAAATTGAATTTATGTTAATATAATGTTTAGGGATTACAATAATCCATTAAGAAGTCTGTAAATGCAGGAAATTATCAGCTGATTGTTCAGAGAAAAAAAACCTAAGTTCCTAGGAATATAGCCTATTTTTATTCCACACTCATTTTTGCTTTCATTTTACTTAACCTTGTTCAGAAAAACAAAAAAATTATTTTTAAACTTTTACAATACCCTGTTACAAAATTCTTTAAAAAAAAAGAGATCAAAGCAACATTAAATTCACTCCAATAAAATCCAGAAAAAAGTATAAAATGCTAAGCTAACACATATTAACATTATTTGGGGTAGAAAGTTCTGGAAGAAAGACAACTCAGTCCACACAGAAAGGTGAAAAGACAAGCAATCCGTTCCTTCCCCTGTGGGAAGAATAGTCCTAAAATTGATCCATGACATTGAAAGAATAGCTCTGTAGGGAATGATTTACTTAAAAAGAGGGAACTTGGATCCAGCGACACCTGGAGAACTCTCACGGACGCAGTAAGGTCAAGCATGGCAGGCTGGGCATCAGGAGGAGGAAAGGAAGCTGACTTCCAGGAGCTGGGCGTCGGGAGCTGCTGCGTCCTTCACTGCAAGACTCTCACAGATCATAGAGGGGGCTGTGCACCCTGCTGGGCATCCATATCTATGCCTGTGGGGTTGGATTGTTTTGTTTTTTTTTTAAATATTAAGAATTTTTGTTCCAAATGACCTTATATTGAAGCACAAGATTTTGAATGCCCTTTAAAAAAGTTCTGTATGCTTTCTACAAGAAAGCAACTCTTATTTTTGAAATGAAGAGAAAAAAGGCCAAAAAGTCACTTAACTTTGACATGGTTTTGAATTATTTTTTTCATTTAGAGATTACCTCATAGGCTAAGTTAATAAAAAGAAGCATTAGACTTTTGCCTTTATTAGGAAAAGTAAAAAACCATGGATACCCATTGTTAAATGAAGGCACTCAGACCCAGATGTGACAGAATCTTCAGTGCTCTGGAATCTGTGGAGGCAACGCAAATGTTAAGTCATACGAGGGTTAATAACATCTGTGTTAGAGGCACTAGATGCTCCACGGCTACATCAAGAAAAGAAATACCTAAACCATATGCAGTAAATACCACACACATGACATCTGCATTTCACACTGCAAATTCAGGTTTCTCATACCTATGAAGTGAAAAGTATATGTACGTCGTAATCATTTACGTGTAGAAAATATTCTGACATGTACATTCTCAGGAGAGATGTCTTCTTCTTTTAACTTCCTTTTATTTTATTTTTTAAATCTCAGTCAAGTTCCTTGAAGGAGTAGAGCAGTCAGGTCCATCTGTGGAAGGCAGGATGGTAGACAGCATGGCTTGTGGAGCTATAGGGACATGAGTTCAAATCCTGACTCTACTTCTAGTAGCTCTTTGGTTTTGGGCTATCTCAAATACTCTACTCTTGATCTTTTTATTTATAAATAAATAATATATTTGCACAGAAATTGATTCCAGCTCTCCCCCAAATACTATACATGTATCTTCCCCTACATTTTAAATCATCTTTAGTTTACCTACAGTTACTAATAAAATGTAAATGCTATGTGAATAACTGTTCTATTGCATTATGTAGGGAATAATAACAAGAAAAAGTCATGTTCATGCCACATATTATTTTTATGTTTTTGAAAACTTTTTATTTTTATTGTGTGGTGGCACATTCCAGTAATCCCAGCATTCAGAAGGCCAAGGCAGGAGGATCACAACAAGTTTGACCCCAGCCTGGACTACATAGTGAGTCGAAAGTCACCCCTGAACTACACAGTAAGACCCTCATTTTGCTTGATTTTGTTGCACTGAGCTGATTAGTCCACTTCCAACTGAATTTGACTTCTCTCTTTTTTTTTTTTTTTGAGACACAGTCTCACTTTGTAGTTCAGGCTGGCCCTGAGCTCACTATGTAGCCCAGGCAAGCCTTGAACTCAGCAGTCCTCCTGCCTCTGCTTTCCGAGTGCTGGGATTCCAGGCATGAGCCACCATGCCTGGCACTGTGGTATGTGGTACTGATTGCTGGTGGGTGTGAGTCACCACGCCCAGTATTGTTGTATGTGGTTACCAAGGACTGAACCAGAGAACTTGCACTTGCTAGGCTAGAATAGAACCACTGAACTAAATCTCTGGCCCTTGGCTTCTCTTTCTATTCCTGAATATGAGAATGTACTACTTGTTTGGGTTCATGCAGAAAAACCAAATAAATAATGTTCATTTTGAAGAAGTGGTTTAAGAATCATCCACAGTTTGGTGTGACTTTACCAAGTGACCTGGCACAAAGCAGTCCACTGAAGCAAAGGTGATGGTTTGCCTGCAGCTGACCAGATGAGTCCTCACCTACTCAGCCCAGCAGAAGATGGAGAAACTGACCCATCAGTAATGGGTGGAGACTGAGAGAACCATGTAGAAACATTGATGATCAACTTACTATGCCAGGCAGATATTACACCGATCATAATTAATAGGCCTGTGAAGTTTCCTGGGCTTTGAGTAGTCCTTCACTTTCAATACTCCTTACAGTTAACCTTTAAAATAAGTCTCCTTTTCCTTACAGTAGCTTATGTGAGTGTCAAATCCTGGCAACCAGGATTAATAGAATTAATTAACATCTTTGGCATAACTTTCACCCTAAGTACACCCTTGGCTCCTGGATGCCATTGCAGCTTAGCTCTAAAATATCCCAAAAATCTGTGCACAGAGGCAGAGCTGGAAGGTGACTAGGTCATGCGACCTACTCATAAGTGGATTCGCTCACTGATGCACTCGTGCGGCCCAAGGAGGGAGGGCCTAAGCTGGAGCAGTAAGCCGCAGGGAGTGTGGCCCAGTGGCTGTACTCTGGGCCCTGGCTCCCTGATTGTCTCCCTGCTTCCTGACTGCCGTGGGCTCATCAGGTCCTTCATCATGTCCTTTTGCCAGGATGTTTCTGCGTTGGAGCCAGGCAGCCACAGACTGAGTCCCTCCAAACCCTGAGCTGAGTTAAATTTCTCCTCCTTTAAGTTGTGGGTGTCAGACAGTGTGTCTGGTGATGGAGAAGCTGCCTAACACATCGGCATCGCCTGGCTGCACCAGGAAGACACCCATAAGAAATCTGCTACAAAATCCTTTCAGCAAGGTGACTGAGAGCACAGTGCTACACCCAGAGACTTTGTCTCCTGACCCATCTCTCTCCATCCTGCCCTCCTGCTAGTTTACAATTCAGGCTGTCACAGAAGAAATGAATACAAGCAGGCAGACCCCATGCATGGCACCTACATCTCCCACCAGGAAGTGGCCATGTTTCATGAAACGTCTGAATCCTGCAGAAGTTTGGGAAACATGCCCTGTGGGGTCTCACACAGCTTTCACTTCCCAGGATGTCCTTGTTTCACTTGGCTAGTTTTGCAAGGTCTACTGCACCTCCGTGCAGAGCAGAGAGTGGAATCTCCTGTTCTGAAAACAAAAACAACAGCAAGAGGATAACACATGCACAGACTATGAGCACATATAAACACCACACACACACACACACACACACACACACACACATACACACACACACTTCAAGCCTGAGTCCTTAATTTTGACTAAATGTCACCTAGACTATTAAAAGAGGACAGCGAGTGTTGAAATGCATTACCTAGATGCCAGGCTGCTATTAACTGCATTTGCTTCATAGTACTGATCATCATCTTACAAGGCTACACTTAGAGAAATTATTATTTGTATTCAATTACAGGGAGCTGAGGTGGAGTAGAATGTGATTTACCAAGAGTCCACTCAAAGACTGATGGGAGGAAACACAAAGGTAGCCGTGCATCTTACAAGGATTGCTTGCCACTGGAACAGAGGCCATTTGATAACCAGCTATAAATGGTGAAGCTAGGTGGGAAGTGTGGACCCCAAGACCGTCTTATCTCCTGGGAATATGCCTAATGTAACGTGATAGGAAAAAGCTCAAATATATGATATCACATATAGGAAACTGTTGACAAAGTGCTCTTGCATTCCCTCACCTTCTTCTCATGGAATAGTTCTGGGCCAGAGGAACAGACACTTCCAGTCTCTATTGCTACCCACTTCCAGACACGAGGGTATTCTGTCTACTCTGCACGCATCCTGCTATGTGCCAATGGACTTCTCTCATGCTGGTCTACTTACACAAACAGTAATGCTAAGCGAGTTTGAGCTGGTTCTTCCCAGTTATCTCTTGCCATTAGGAGTTTGAGGGAAAGTACTGGGACAGTCAGGGGTCTCCCTTTGCTAGCGTTTTCTTCTGGGCTATTGTGGTCAAATGGTAGAAATGGTGGACATGCAAGAAGACCCAGTTTCTCTCTGTCCCAACTGGGCACAGTGGACTAACCAGCACTTAGCACTGAAATTCAGTGTCATTCTCCATATTGGTTACATTATAATTCCATAAAAATGAAAGTTGAAAGGATCACTTTAAAGTTTCAGTTTGAATAAATTTATTGAATGACCCAACAGTTTCATTCTGAGAGAACTGCCTAAGAGAAATAAAAACAATGTATGCAAATATAAAAACAAGTATGTGAATATTGATAGCAGCTTTATTCTTAGAAACAATAAAGAGGAAACAAATGAAATATTCATCACTTGGTGAATAAATTATGGTATATCTATATAATAGATCAGTACTCAACAATAAAAATGTATAGTATACTGATATGTGCTACAGCCTGAATAAACATCGGAAACATTATGCTAAGTAAAAGAAATCAATTAAAACTATTTATTGCATGATTCCAGTTATTTAAGAAATTCAGTAAAGGTAAATATATAGACACAAAGTAGATTAGTGTTTGCCCAGGACAGAGAATGGGAACAAGGATGGATTACAAATAAGAATGTGGACTTTTTTGAAGACTGAAAAATGTTCTAAAATTGGACTACAGAAATGCTTACATAATTTTACAAATTTATTAAAGATCACTGAAATGTGCAGCTAAAATTCACTAAGGTAAGTGAATTTTATAGCATGTAAAATACATTTCAATAAAGCTGCTAAAGAGAAAAAAAAATCCAAGATTGATCATCTTGAACAGTTCAGTAAAAAGAATAAAAAGACTCTCTGCTGATTGTTGATCACATTCACAGAAGTCACATGAGCCCCTTTTTTTCCACTGGCATTTTTATCTTGGGTACTGGAAATAAGTGCCCAGCATGCATCAGTTGGCCTAAATAATCTTCTCTTAGGTCTATTTACTTGCATATCAACTTGTTGACCCATTAGTTTCTGGATTATTTTTCTATAATATATTCCAATACACGCTTGAAGACATGGGTGTCAAAAATACTTTATTGAATTACACAAATCAGAAATCTGAGTATGTTTTGTTGTTGTTGTTGTTCTCTTGTTCTTGTTGTTGTTTTTCAATACCGGGGATTGAGTTTGGGCCCTGAGTAGTCTTATAACAAAATCCACAAGTTTGCTCAGGACAAGGGATCAGTGGCTCCTTGTTTTCTATGGGGCCTGGGGCTACCCAGGGGAGGGAGACTCTTAAGGAAGGATCAAGGGCGTGCCAGTAGGAGGAGAAAGTCATATGTCCCCATGTTTTCTGGAACATGCATCCCATCTTCTGCTGAAGTGCAGATTTCAGCATTATAATTAGGGTGGACTGGACATCTGCCATCCTTATTTGGGGTGCTGCTTTTGTCTGCACCAAACATGCTCTTTATCCCTGTTCTAATTGGATAGAGCTTTGGTCAGTGCCTTCCACTTTTGTGTCCCATTGAACCTGTATTTGTGAAATTAAACAAAACTAATTACTGAGGTTAAGTGAAGTCGAAATTACAAGATTACAAGAGATGGAAGTGATGGCTTTGAGTTCTTGGGTCCCCCCGTCCCTTCAGTTTGAGGACTTTGGGCAGAAAAACTGAGAGAGACAAACAAGCACTTCAACGTGCCCATTTTGTGAAAAAAAAAAAGTCACAATAATAAAGTATATCAAAAGTAAATATAGTGTCACTTTTTAGTGTTTTTCTCCATAAAAGCCATTTAACAGACATTTCTGTAATCTAAGCTGGTGTCCACAGAAAAGTGCACCATATACATTTATATGAGAACACTGCATCCAAGACCTAATGGATTGAGAAAATTATAATTCAGTTGATATCATAAAGTCCATTGAGAAAAAAATTCTTTCTGTTGCCTCCAGGGGCATCTGACCTAGAACAACTACGAAGTGCAGCTTGAACAGCACTTGTTTACAGACTGGTGAACATCAGAAGCATTCGTTTTCTAGGTAGTTGCATAACAGCCTTTTATTTTTGATTATTTATGCATTAGTGGCAAGCAATGGAGATGTACTATGTGGAAAGTTATTATTTGCTAATTTGCTGCTTTTAAAATACATGGCACACTATCTATTATGTATCATGCATTACAATTACAACAACAGTTTAATTAATCACCAGCACCCTGTTTTGTACCAGTCTACAGCAGAATTCTGGGTAATGGTGTTGTTTACCATTTAGCAAGTAGCAACATTTCACTCTGTTTCACTACATTAAACTGCTCAAATAAAGCAAACGGATATTGAAAAGACTTGGCCATCTGCCTTTATTTTCTTTTACTTTTGTTTAAAAAAAAAACTCTCAAAAGAGAAAGAACACAGCCATGAAACTGATAGTGACAAAAAGCACTGTGCTTTCTTTTTCCCCCTCTATCAGGTCAAAATCTCATCTAAATGCAGTTCTGATGAATAGTTTAAAAAATAAAAAAGAAGCCCGCTTTGTGGATTTGGAGTGGGTCTCAAGACCAGCCACGAAACCTAATGATTATTTAACGGTGTAGCACTTGAGCCTGGCTTCTGCAAGCCCTCTTTCCTCCTCTGAGGGTTTGATGAATAGGTCTTGTGACAGCCATTTAGGAATAAACAAGAATTCATCAGTCTGCATAAGAAGAAGCCAGTTTATAGATTAAGTTTCCTGAGGTAATTCATGAGGTCAGTCCCATTTAGATGGAGACTATTAGGGTCTGGCCTGAGAGTGACCATAGAAGCGAGTTGTTCCAAATGGATCCCACCCACACAAAGCCCCTTTCAGGGAGCAGCCTGCCATCTTTATGACCCGGCTGCTAGGACGCACATCAACTTGTCCCAGTGCAGATCTGCTAGGGCGAGACCTCATCACTCTATTAAAGAGCTCTGTGACCCTATTGATTTGAAGTATTTAAAGCAGGGGTGAAGTTCAAAGCAATTTCTTTTCTATACTATTACTCAGTCTCTCTGTGTCTTGGCTCTAAAACATCTGCTGTCAGTTCCTTTCTGTTGTCTGACTCTGGAATCTGTCACCAGAGAACACAGTAGTTTTATTTAAAATAAATTGGATTCCTTTTCAGTTTTCAGCATTTCACATTGTGATCAATGGCTTATGCTCCTTCCTCTGCTGGGAGACTTAACTGTAAGTGTATCCTTTTTTGTTTCTTTAGGCCAAGACCGAAGTAGCATGCGCTTCTGTGGTATTGTAAGAAGTTTTAGAAGTAGGTAGCAGCCACCAGCTCCTCTAATTGGCCAATCAACAAAAATAACAACCTTTCATTTAAAAAGAAAAAAATATATACAGTGAGGAAGAAAAAGAAAAAAATGCATCTCCAGCTGTGGCTCCAGGACCTAAATGCTAACACTATCCTTCTTACCTTTATTTGATCCAAGAAATGAAAACTAGGTAAACAACTCAGTTAGTTGAAATGTCAGCAGGTACAGAACTGGGAGTCAGTTTTGAAAGGTGGTTTGCAAAACTAATGCAGGTTGCCACACTCATTCTCGGACACGGCAGGCCTTGGAATGTTCCTCGAGCAGTTAATAATACATTCAGCCTTATGCACATGTTGCAGAAGTTGTGGTAGGAAGTGCTGGCCTTTCATGGGCGTGGTGGGGAGGCCAGCCTGGCTGTTCAGATGAGTAGGTCCTCAGCTATAGTGTTAACAACAAGTTAATGTCAAATGTCAAGCGTGAGTTTAAGTATTTAAAAGAATAGAAACTAAAGAAAATATTTTAAAAATAACTATCTGGAATCACGACCAAAGGAAATAACATCAGCCTTGGAATTGGTGCACAGATTAACACTGTTATCAACAAGTTCAAAATGTCACTTATGCTTCTGGTCCTAGGGATAGGCCAGCAGTGTTCAATGTTAATTGAAGCACAAAGTCCTTCCTCTTCCCGTGAAAGTCTTTTCTATTATCCTGTAGGCCTCACTGAGGACCATGTTTCTCTAGGGAAATAGTCTTAGACCAGATATGTCCTCCTTTCATAGAACTTCTAATTCTTCAAGTCCATCATTCTCAGCTCTCCCCAGCACAGCTCAGACTTGCGAGCCCCTGCCCTGTCTCCCTTCTTCCCAGTTGCACTCTGTCAAATTACTGTTACTGAATTGCTATTGTGGCAGTCTGTTAATTATTCTTCTTCTGACAGCCTCCAGCCTTCTTTTCAAACTCAGTATTCTCTTCTGTTATTGATGCTTAATGTCTTCCTTGTCACTTGACTCTTTCCCTATATCCCTTCAGTTGCCCAGCCCTATACAATCTATAACTGCTTTATCTCTTAGACCCACATGCTCTTTAGAAACTTAAAGAGGGATTGTTTCCTCTCAGATCTTCAGAACCTTTCTGGAACAGTCGTTTGTAAATTGGGTCATCTGCTTTTGGTTCATTTTCACTTCAAATTAACCCTCTGAAATGAAGTTCCAATGGAGTCAATTCACTGTAAACACTTTCAAATATTTTGTAGAACCTGGGCAGCTAACCACCATTCCTTGAACCCAGCCTCCAGAAGCCCATTGTTCTGTTTTCCTTCGTCTGTTCTATACTCCAAACTTACAAACCCAAGGGCCATCCTGCTCTCCAGGTCATCTCCCTCTACACACCCTCCCAAAGGCTTCACAGATCGCAGAAGAGTTTGTGCTCCAGCATCCTCTTGGCTCATGAGCTGCAGAACTGCTGATTCAGTTGCCTACTGGATCTCCTCTTGGACGAGCCCCAAGCAATTAGAATTCAACCAAGCTCAGAGGTACCTCACCATCTCAGGGGGCTGCTTCTCAGTCATTAGCAACACTTTTCACCAAGCTGCCCATGCCAGAAGCTTCCTTTCCTCACCCCGGCCTCTGATCAATTATTGACTTCTCCTTGTTCCCCGTCTTCACTCTTCACATCTTCTCCACCTCCATTTTGGGTTAGCATTCTCTCCCTTTTCCACTCTGTATTGTCCTGAACCAGTTTAGGAGTCAACAATATTTCCTCTAAGAGAACTAATACCTGTTTGAGACCCTTTCGCCTGTGTCATATAGAATCACTGACAAACATATTTACTGAATGAATAAAGGAACAAATCAACAATCCATCCTGGCCAAAAAAAAAAAAAAACAGAACTGAGATTTCTCTTTTCTTATTTAGGCTGATGCAGAATTAATGGTCAATTAGCCAATATAAGTTGCAAAGTGAAGGTTGATAATGTCTGCTACAAGACTGAACCCATTTTCAACTTTAATGCAGTTCACTGAGAATGCTTATATCTTTTAATAGATATAAGAATGCTTGTAAGAATGCTTTTAAGAATGCTTATATCGTTTTTTTTTTATTCTAACTTTTTTCTTTGCAAACTATGTCAGCCCTACAACTTATTTGGTATCATAGGGTGAGAGTTGAATCACTTATTTTTTTTTTTTTAACTAGTTGTGTCTCAGATGATGCAATACATTCAGTTCTCATGAGTCACAACATAATGGGCATAGTGTATATGTGTGTCTTTTCTGGTTATTTTATTTTTTGCTTTTTTTCCAAATCAGAAATTGTGCTGCCATAACTCTAGGCTGACAGTGAACAGTGTTTCAGAAAATTTTCAATAAAGATAACACAAAAGACTTGTAGAAAATAATAATCTAGTTCACTGAATTAATGCATATGCTCTGAAGAAGTAGTAAACAATATTCAACACTATTTCATGTATCTTTAATTTAGAAGAAGAAAGAGAAGAAACTCATGGATGTCAATAGAATCAGAAGACTGTGATAGGTCGATATCTTCTGGGTTGCACAATGCTGACTACACTCGAAATTATGTTAGGTGTTCACAGGGAACATTTCCAAAAGGAGCTAGAATTTAATGGACTATGTTTCATTCAAAGAAATAGAAGACAGTAAAAGAAAACATTTCTATTCAATAACAATTGATGATTTTGTATTCAACTGCGCTTGTTATGAAAATCTGAATGTTGAGTCTACCTGACTTCTGACTGCCTATTTCTAATCTTATACTTAGTCTATTCTGGAAAAAATTGTCCCAATCTTTTTTACAGGAAATGATTCAACTCAGACACAGAGTAAACTTCAAATGAAATGAGTGCCATATAGACTATTTCTCTTTTGCATATGTATGTAGAAGATATTGATAAAAGACCAAAGGACAGAGCCTCTCTCATCTCATAAAGAACATTTAATGAGTTAAATGCAAAAGAGTTGTATTTCTTGGTAAATCTTCCCAAATACCTATTCCAAATTCTGCCATTGTGCATGCTACTCTTTCATCAAAGTCCTACATATTATTTTGAAGAAAATTGTTTCCAAGATAATCATTTCATCCAAATAGAGCTTGTATTTTGTGATGTTGGGTATTTCTGAAGACAGTGGTTAAGATATTTAACAAAATGATGGTTATAATTTTTTTTTCATTTCTGGAAATACGTCATTAAAATACTTGTAAATTTAACTGAAATATTTTCATAGAGATTCTTAGGGAATTAGTGAGAAAGCCAAAATATTCATCCTTGACTCAAACAACTCAGAATAGATTAGTTTGAAGTGTTTTGTTTTGCTTTGTTTTGTTTCTTGAAAATGAATATTGAAGAACGAATATGGAAAAGCAATTCAAACATTATAAGCATTCTTATGTTTACCTTTTCATTCAAAAAAGTTATTGTTTTGGTAAATAACATGACCAGAACTGTATGTGGTGCAGAATAGCTTGACATTTAGAAGTTAATATCTGTCCATCTAAACTTTTAACACACTGGCAGGTGACTCAAATTTCTATATCATCAATGCTCCATCTTTCCTTCATATAAGTACTATGTAACCTGTATCACGTACTTTTGTTTTTAATTCATGCAGTACATCTATATTAACTTTAGTTATAACGATGCCACTCCACCTCTAAGGTCAAGAAATGACCTTTCCAAATGGCTGAGCAGTTCCCTCTATGGCCAGAGTGAACACTGTACTTGAGACACTCCTTCTAAAGTCTGAATCCACCACTGGTCACCTGTGAAGTGACCAAAGGATGGTTGTTTAAAAAAGGTGTTGGTGGGAATGCAGACTGGTACAACATCTATGGAAGTCAGTGTGCAGAGTCCTAAAAAAACTAGGATTAGAGGTTCCATTTGACCCTGCTATTGCCCTGCGAGGAATATACACAAAACAATTAAAATAGTCATATCATAGTGACATAAGTGCACCCATGTTCATAGCAGCTCAGTTTGTGATAGCTCAATCTTGGAAACAACTCAAATGCCCATCAACTGGAAACTGGATAAAGATGAGGTTTTTCCTGCAAAATGGAGTATTACTCTGCCTTAAAGAATGATAAGTTTGAGTCATTCATACTCAGATGGACGTACCTTCAGGATATACTCATAAGTGAAATAAATAAGTCCCAGATGTGTAAATATCTTATCTGTTCTCTGGTGTGAGAAACTGAAAATGTTAATGAGTTCTAGAATATATGACGATATTGTGAAATAGAAAATATTCAGAGGGAAATGTGGTGGAGCAGTGAGTAATGAGGAATAAAGGAAAAATGTGATGGTAATAAAAAAAGGGAAACAAAGCTTATGTTTTTAGGGGGTAGGGAGTTGTGGGTGTGTAGGGGATTGGGAAAAATGAGAATCAAATTGTGTTATATACTGGTACAACTTCCCAGTGTGATCACGATGTGTGGGTACAATGCACCAATAAAGAGAAAAAATAATTTAAAAATAAAAGGTGTGGATAGAGGTTGGACATGCAAGCAAGGTGCTTACAGTAGTATATGCAAAGATCCTCACAGGGCAGGACAGAGCCAAGGGCAGAAAGAAGAGGAACACTGAAAGCAGAACTTAAAGGAAAGCCCCCACCTTCAGGTATGAATAATGAGGAGTCTGAGACTTCTGAGTTCAAACCTATTTTTCAGTCATCATGAAAAAAGTATATACATCAGGAGGCAGAGAGGATAGAACATATCAAACTTTATAGTCACTCATTTATAGCTCACTTTTAAAGACGTGATGTGTAGGTCTCCATTTGCATTCTTACCCAGCCATATGGGACAAGGATAAAAATGTATGGACTCTGAGAGAATGAATTCTTATCTCCAATCTAGCATTGTTTAGTGTTCACTTGGGGAAATTAGACATTGATAGAGCTGACTAGAGTTTAGATAAGCTTCTAAGTATTTAGTTAAGTGATAAATTGTATAGGCCTATCTAATTCAAACCCCACTAAATGTATTTATTGATTGGATGTTATTCTTTTTCATTTTGCTACTGTCCTCGTGGAAAAGGAGCACACCTCCTTTAAAAAGAAATTCATTCAGCCTACTACCTGGAGTGGTTCAAAGTCATTTAACATTTCAACATAATAACTAACATCCAAAAAAGATAGTAAGAATTATCATTATCATGGGAGGTTCTGTCTTGAATTTCTGTGTGCCAGGAACTGTTCAAGGGTCACAAGGTGCAGTTGTGGAAAAGAGAAGCAAGTCTGGACAGGAGCAGGTGGCAGCTGTACACACAGAGGCATTGTTACGCTTGGAATGTTTGTCTCCTGAAAAACTCACATAAGGTTTCCTTGCGGTTGTGACATTTTAAGAGGTGAGACCTTGGAGCAGTGATGGGTCCTTGTGGACCGATGCCTTTATAGAAGGATGAGTTTAGGCCCCTCTTTGTTCGACCCTCTTCAATGTGATGACGCAGCAAAACTCCATCCCCATGTGCTTGGGGCACCATCCTGAAGTTCACAGCATCCAAAACTAAGAGAACAGAAATTATATGTGTTATAAATTATTCACTCTCAAGTATCTTATTATAGCAACATAAAAAAGTATAAACCAGGCTTCTCCCAGGCAGCAACAATAAGTCAAAAATATCTAGTCCTAACCCTAACCCATCCTAAACAGAAACCTATTTCTTATTATTTGCAATCAGAAAAATTATAGTGTCTTTTACCTGGGCCCAAATGCACTAGCAAATTTTCCATATTTACTGAGAAATAGTAAAACACTTGCAAGAAAGACCACATTATAATGCATAAGACTAAAAACATCACTTCACCATCAGGCATTAAATATCGTTGCTAATGAACAGTTTCTTTGGTGCTAGCTCAGTCCCAAGATTTCTCTGCACAGCTTGGAAGCACGACATACAACATCTTGGTTGATGTTGTACACATTTCAAAAATTGCCAGCTAATACATCCAATTCTCACCAAAACAATGAAAACAATGGACAGAGATATATGAAATAACAGTTTCAGACATTAACAGACTACTCAGAGAGAAAAGAACCAAAGGAAGCAAAATCTCAGTGGCCACGGTTTACCTAAACATGTTTTCTGAACATCAACACAGAAAGGAAGAGCCCAAGCCCAGGCAAAAGTCTCACTGTGGTGTGACAGCAGGGATGGGAGCCTGGAGGAAGGTCAGGATGGCTAATGTTTGCTGGGCAGAGAAGCAAAGGGAGGGAAATTCACAGAGAAAGGGTTCCAGCACTCTGTCTGAATCCCTTTAAATTCTTGACTGGGCATCAATCTCTAGTCACGGAGTGAGACTCTAAGGGACCAGACCACAAACACTCGCTGGAGAAACAGCAACTGGCAGGAAGTTTGTGAATGGACAGATACCTGGAGCCCTCTCAGAATGGGAAAGGGCTGAGCTCTGCACCCCCAGAGTAGAAGCACTACATGGTGCACCCCAGTACTTAACCGTGTTTCTATCTAATATCAGTGAAGAATGAGAAACAAAATGGAAAGAAAACAACTTCTCCAGTAGGCTAAATATGCATAGTACTTCTGAATAAATTTAACAAAAGATTTGCCAGTGCATGAAGAAATTCTTTAGATTTATAACTTGAAACTACATAATAATAAAAATTCCTCCAAGATATGTACCACAACTCAAACTATAAAACTCAATATTGCTAAAATTTTAATTCACTTGTGCACCCATGTTTATAACAGCTCAATTTGTGATAGCTAAATTTTGAAAACAACCAATGTCCATCAACTCTAGACTGGATAAAGATTTTTTAAAATATAAAATGGAGTATTACTCTACCATAAAGAATGATGTTAGAGTCATTTACACTCAAATGGATGTACCTTGAGAACCATATTCACAAGTGAAATAAATAGATCTCAGATATGTAAATACCATATCTTTTCTCTGATATGAAGTACTGAAGATGCAAATGAGTTCTAGAATGTAAAATAGATATTGTTAAATAGAAAATATTCAAAGGGAAATGGGGTGTAGGAGTAAGTAACAAGGGGAAAGAAAAAATGTGATGGTAAAAAAAGGAAAAGCTTATGTATATAGGATAGTTGAATTTTACACAGGAGAAATGGAAACATAGATCCAGAAAAAGACTTTATATGAATGTTCATAAAAGCTTTATTCATAGCAGCTTAAAATGTTCTTTTACACACACACACACACACACACACACACACACACAGATTCTGATGTTAGAATATTAAAAAATCCAAAGGCATTTTACCAAGAATGTACTCACTAGGAAGACATTCTCCAGTCTACTACATGTGTATTTTATCTTTTTTTTTTGAGACAGGGTCTTGCTTTGTAGTTCAGGCTGTCCCTGAGCTCACTATGTAGCCCAGGCAAGCCTTGAACTCAGCAATCCTCCTGCCTCTGCTTCCTGAATGCTGAGATTACAGGCGTGAGCCACCATACCTGGCATTGTGGTGTGTGGTACTGATTGCTGGTGGGTGTGAGTCACCAGGCCCGGTATTGTTATATGTGGTCACTGGGACTGAGCCAGGGACCTTGCGCTTGCTAGTCAGATGCCACAACCACTGAGCTAAGTCTCCAGCTCTTATCTACTTTTATAAGGCTGTTTCCCAGCATACATTCCTAAGAGTATTTGAATCATAAAAATAATTTTTAAAGTGTGCACTAGAACCCAGGGTGATGGCACATCCCCATGGTCACAGCACTGTGACAGGCTGAGCCGGGAGGGTCAGAAATTCAAGCCTAGCCTGGGAAATTTAGGGACTTTGTGAAAGTCCATCTCAAAATTTAAAAAATGCTAGTGACGTAGTACTACAAACAAACAGCCAGGTTTGGTGGTTCACGCCTGTAATCCCAGCACTCAGGAGGCAGAGGCAGGAGGATGGCTGAGTTTAGGGCTTGCCTGGGCTACACAGTGAGCTCAGGGCCAACCTGAACTACAAAGCGAGATCCTGTCTCAAAAACAAACAAACATAACCCCAAAGGCCTGGTTTAGTCAAATAAGATAGAGAACATGACAAACTTTTTAAAATCAAATTTTATTTGAAGACACTGAGAACTCTATAACAAGTATTTTAATGTACTTGTTAGTAACACGGCACTAGTGCAGAATTTACCTTATATACAAACACTTTCGAGTTGAGATAATAAAATGCTCAGCCACAGCAAATATTATCTAAGGATGGCATAAATAATAATAAAAATATTTCGTGGTATACCGTGTGCCAGGAAGCAGTCTGAACACCACACACGTGTTAAGTCAATTAGCATCTGCTTAACTGACAGAACGGAGGTGGGTGGCTCTCGCGCAGACTCAGAAAGACCGCAGCGGCGGGAGCAGTCAGAGCCTGAGCCGGCCCTTCCCTCTGCGGATGGAGCACAGGGCAGGCCCATCTCAGCGGAGCCTCCGCGCACGCGCACGCACACGCGCACGCTGCGGAAACCAGCCGAAAGGGAGGAGCAGGCGCTGGGCTGCTCTCCTGGGCCTCCCTCTTCTACCTGTAGTTACAACTTTTCTAACTAAGGTGCCAGACACACATTAAGCATTTCCAAAATGGGGCTCCCAGATGAAATCAAAGGACTTCTCCCAATAAATATTTTACTTTTCATATGTATGTATTACATTGACATCACAAAAATTCTTAATATATGGAAAGACATAATCCCAGATAAGAAAATATGGTGGAGGAAGATTGTTATTAGATAAAAAAAATAGTTTGCTGAAATTTTCTCTTGAATGTCCACATTTCATGTGTCAAAGTCTTTAAGATGTGCTGCATTAGAGAAATTCTTCATTTTGTTCAAGCCAAATACTTGGACACAATTTTTTTCTCCTAAGAGTTGTGTCCAATAGGACTTTGTGTGAGCTGCTTTAAATGCTTTTTAGAATGCCGCTCCCCAACCCGGCAGTTACTAGTCACTCTGTGACGCCTTGAAGTAGAGTTAGAGCAGCAGAGAAAATGAATTTTTAATTTCATGTAATTCTCAGTAATTAAAATTTAAGTAGTCAGGTGTTTCAAGTGGCTGATCTCCAGAACACTGTCCATTGCACAGATTACATATTTGGAAAAACTACAGCAGAATGATCACGTGGCTTGCACTGGATGATGTCATGTGATCGAAGGATTTGGCCAGAAGTGCCCACTGAGAACAGGCAGCATTGAAAGCCAGATTCACTAGCTTCAGACACTGTGTCCCTCCTACTTCTTCAACCTGACTGAAACATCTTACAGAGCTGTATTTGGCTGTATGTTTATACTTATTGTGACTATGTATTTGCCATGAGAATTTATATAATTTGAGTTCTACTGCATTTTTTGCTTCTAAAGGAAATTATGTAGTTTCAAGTGCTTTATAGATAATTCTTTTTGAATGCAACTTTAAAAGAAGTAGTAAGTAAAATTTTCCATTTTGTTGATGGAGAAAGTGAAACAAAGCAAAAATATGAAGTCTGTATCTGCTTTATATTGAAAGCAATTTAAGATTTCTAAGCAAGAATGGATTAGAAATAATTTTGATCACTTATATCCAATAGTTCTCTTAGAGGAAAGCATTCATTTCCACATACAAGTAACATTTCTGATGCTTAACATTTTAATTCAGTACAATGTATGAAACGTCAAATCACTTTACAAAAGTTAGGATTTAATTTGTACAATGGCTTCATAGCTCGGTGGGAAGCCCAGGGTTCAGTCCCTAGTCCCAAAGCCAACAACAAACAAATAAGCAAAGTATGAGAGAAAAACTGCTGGAAATACTTGTAAGTTTAGCTTTAAATATTTCATTTTTCAGATTTTGTTGATATGTACTAAGGCTGTCTTGACAGGTTGTTTTATTTACTGACAGTTTGAGGGCTCCAGTTCAGCCAGACAAGACTCCATTACATTTAACCAATGGCTATGGTTCTACTGCACATGTCTTCAAGGTAATAAATATACTTCCTGTACCAAACAAAAAGAGACAAACAAGTCATACTTGATGCACCTTCATCTTTCTGAGATGGCTTTTCAGAAAATTATTGACAAAATCATTTCCTTATAGTTCTAATATTTATAGTTCTAAATATTATGAGTTTTGATATCTGTGATGGTTTATTAAGCAAATATTTTGTAGACTTTAATGACTCAATTTTTCTTAGTGAAAAATAAACATTTTAATCTTTTATTAAGCACTGTAAATATCACTTATACTCTAATTTTAATTATGTGATATTAAAGCTATAGAAAAATAAAATGATAACCATTGCTATGAATGATTTTGTCTAAGAAATAGTTTAGTTTTTGAGTCTCCAAATTGTTTGTAAAACAATTATAGTACTTTATGAAAGAAAAAATAATTATATTAATACTACATGAAATCTTAAAAGTGTAACTCAAAAGAGACTTACTCTTCACCTAAATATAAAATTTGCTAGGCCAAGCATTTACAGTAGATATTTATAAAACAGATAAATTAGAATGGGTTTTCTTTTCTAGAAGGATTTGCATGGTGAAATGCAGTGAAAATTGTGAGCTAATTATGTGGTAAATTCAATTAGTGTAGTCACCTAATCTAAATTATTCAGGCTCATTGTAGCTCCAAGAAAGCAAGGCCACCATGCCTGGGACTCAGTCATGTGCAAATAAACATTTAGTAAATCCTGCCATAGTAATAAACAAAATTGATGATTTTCCTCCTATCTTAGCTGCTTGCTTTGTATGCGTGAGAGTATGAAGAATCAGATAATTTCTTCACTAGGTTTACTTTCAAGAGAAATAGACTGTGAAAGCCATTCCTATATCTACTGATGTTTGTACATATAGCCCAGCCACAACTGCATACTCACAGCCCTAGAACCCACAAGGTCAAGAACAAGTGGAGAACTTAAAATAACTTCTCTCTCTCTTGGTGGTTTGGACGGCAGAAGTAGGAAACATAAAGCCAGTCAGCACCTGTTAGAGTTTCACACAGGGTAGTCTGGTTTACATCAGCCTGAGTTGGGGCTAATGCTTCCCTGTGGAAATAAGTGAGGTTGAACACAGAAGAATTAGCTAGGCCTTTTGTACAAACTACTAAGAGTCCTAATCTTAATTCCCTTCTTTTGTGGTAGAAAACAAACTCAAGATTATACTTTGGCAAATAGAAGCTCTGTATCTTCATCTTCCTTTCCTGTGAGTGGCACCAGGGCACCTCTCTGGGCACTTTAGGTTCTGTTTATGTAGCCTACTCTCCTTCAGAAGGCAGAAAAGAAGAGAGACCAGGTAAACTGTGACACCATCAATGGAAAAATCACTAACCACCAATTTTTATCGCCACCGTAACAAAAGACCGCAAATTTAGTTGCTTGAAAAAAATTATTCTTTTACAGTTCTGAGATCAGAAGGCCAAAATGAATCTTAAAAATTTAAATCAAAGTATAGCAATAGCTTGCTCCTCTGGACCTTTTAAGGGATAATATGTTCCTCTTCTCTTCTAGCTTCTAAGGCAGCAAGCATTCCTTGGGCTGTGGCCACATTATTCCAGGCTCTGTTGCCATCTTTATTCTGCCTTTTCACCTTCTATACTCTGATTCTCTGTTAAAAGGTGTCTTGTGATTACATTGGAAACTGTGGATCATCAATTATAATCTCCAGATCCTTAATTTAATCATATCTCCAAGGAACATTCTGCCAATCTTTGAGGACTGTTACTCAGTTTACTACACTGATGTTAATAGTTCTGATACAAGTAGTTCCATAGACAGTGGCAGTAATGGTACTGAACAGGTACCATGGTCCATCACAATAGACCATTATTGACTAGGTCCATTGTGATGGTGTGAACTACCAAGTGGTGGTGGTGGTAGTGGTGGTAAGGAAGCCTGTTGAGATTGGAGAAGACAATAGTGGTATAAATGGGAGCAGAATGACAAGACTGGGGACTTCAGCAAAGGGAGTTTAGTCTCAGTGGTAATTTGTACATTGCAAGGCTGACAAAACCCTTGACCATGGCTCTAAAGGACAGGCCAGAGTGCCCAAATGGGATTACGTCCAATCTGACCTTCAACAAAACCAGCTATCCAGCAGCCTACAGATACAGCCAAGATAAGAGACAAAGTCCCATGCTTGCAAGGAACAGGATTTACATCAGAAAGTACAATTACACAACCAACCTTTCCAAAATGTATACAAGATAGATAGATATGACCTATGAAAGAATAAATGATCACACAATGGACTGGTCTAGACTGGACACAAAGCTCATGGGTTTTAGACATCGTGAAAGTTAAGCAAATGGAAGAAAGGGCTCTTTCTTTGTGATCTCCAGAGGATTTTCTGTACAACTAATTTTTCCAGTTTGCACGGGGGAAGACTGTCACCTCCCAGGTACGTGTGTGATTTGGAAACTACCGTGTGTGCCCATCTTTAGCGAATAAATGACGTGCTGCCTATTTAGCAAGTTCTGGTGACTTCAGGCAGTCTCTTTCTAGGACACAACATTTTCCCAGTAACTTGATCCCTCAAGAGATATGAAGATTCTTCTGGAAGGAGAATTTCCCAGCGTGATCACCATGCTCCAGTTCCTGGAGGCATCTGTGCTGTGTTTGTAACATAAATGCTTCCCCTCTGCAGGTAGGGTAGCAGACATCTAGTAGCCAGGTCATGGACTTAGACAATCACCTTTCACAGGCCCCTGGAAAGATGATAATTAGTGTACCAGGCCAGCAACACAAGAGACTTGCTCTGGATACTGTAGATCACCGTTTTGAAACTACTGCATCTTGGCATGTTGGCATATTGTAAATGCCTCTAGCACCACGGTCCTGGGGACTGAAATGAAAATTTCACAGGGAGACGTTTTCATCAGCCTCCTCCAAATATTTTACAGGTAGAGGCTCTAATCTATGCCTCATTTCAGCATGCTCAGCACCCTGTCCTGAGAAGTCTGAGTTTATTAGACATCTATTATAACTGACATATTGTTGCAGTGGGGGTGAATAGATGCATTAGACAGATGATCTTAATTGGCTTTCTTCCAAAAGGAATTTTTAAAGAAGAGACAGCTGAAATTCATTCACATTTACAATTAGTAAAACTTTCTTTCATTATTGAAACGCTTGCTGAAACAGCAGCCACATCAGGGTGACAAATCCCGTTATCATGCTTTCTGTAATTGTCTCCCTAAAAGACGCCTATTGAGAGCATTGTCTGGGTTTGTGTATGAGACTGACAATCAAGCTCCAGGCAGAGGGTAGAGGGGCATGTGCAGCCTGCTCCAAAATGCTTTTGTGTGTGTGTGTGTGTGTTTGTGTGTGTGTGTGTGTGTGTACACATGCTTGTGGTGGTTCAGTAGAAAGATCTGAGATTCTTGAAAAATATGAGGATGTGTTGTGTGTACTAACAAGATCAGTCACTGGGCATCAGTGGGAATCTCATGCTTCCTGCCTTTAGCTTTCTATTTTCTCATATTTTTCTCTGCAAGCAACAGCAGGTGCTGTTTGTTTGTCAGGCTGTTACTGGGGGAAATGGGGGTGGGAGAGATCATTTTTTAAAAGTAGCAGTTAACAGCTGAACGCGCATGGCTGACAATAGAATCACAAGGGAGGGTGAACAGAAAAGAGTATAAAGACTATCCCTTTGGTGTCTCATGGAATGAACTGCTTCCTGAAGGCACAAGGAAGGAGCCTCACATGGCTTCTTCGCCAACCCCAGGAAAGAAGGCTCAACAGCCCTCCCTGCAAGATTTGACAGTATTTCTCTCTGCAGGAATGGTCAGCCCTTCAAATGTGGAGAGAATGCACAGAAAGGAGGGAGGATGGGTAAGGAAGAAGCTTCAATGAACCAATGCTCATAAACTGCTCTTTCAGTTCTCCTGGGACTAGGGTCTTGTTTTCTTGCACCAAATCAAGTGCCTAAGGGGTGCCATTTAAACATCTTGCTTTATTTCAGGATGTGTCCAATATGGACCATGTTATTTCCCCCACATTCATCTTAAGTACTAGCAATCCCTTTCTCCTCTGCCACATCACCTAGAATCATGTTGGTGATGCCTGGATTCTCCACTGAACTCCTTGTAGTTCCCAAGTCCCGATTCTAGTCCTATGAGACTCTGGATCTTCACAGTTAACCCTGCTTGGGTGAAAAGAGAGGCATTGTGCAGGGTCATGTTGCTGCTGGGGTGCAGGGGAACAGAGTCAATTGCGCAATTTGAGATGGAAGCTGAGTCAGGAAATAGTGTTGCTTGAAAGAAGCTGGTGGAACTATGAAATCAGAATCTCTTTCCACAGCATCTTGGGGTGCCAGGGATGAAGTCTAACCTCTGCTTGGTGTTGTTACTGATACCTTTTCAAGCCTTTTGTGTTGCTCCTTGGTACATTTTGAATTTGACTAATGTCAAGATACCTTGTATAAGGAATCTTCCTTAAGAGTAAGCCCCACCTCTGCCATGATCACTTCAGTATTTCTAAGTCACCAAGTTCCTGCAGATAGTAGGTGCTCAGTAAGTTGCCACTGAATGAATGAATGAATGAATGAATGTGCTTAACTCAGTCACTCATCATGTGTCATTGCTAATCTTCATGCTGCTTGTCACTATAGTAGATTATATAAAATAATACCTTTGACCCAGGCCCTGTGCACATGGCTGTAATCCCAGCAGCTCAAAAGGATGAGGCAAGAAGACCACAAATTGAGGTCATTCTGGGCAACTTAGTAAAACCCTGTCTTAAAATTTAGAAGTAGAGAGAGAAGGCTCATCAGTCAGACAAGAGATTGCTCTTTGAATCTCCTTTACCAAAAGTGGCTGAAAAAGGCCTCCATGCCTCTGGGTTCAATTCCAGTACTGAAAAAACAAGCAAAATCACTTTGCTAGTTTAGTTGGTAAAATGGCAATCCAGATGGTGCAGTGAAGATAATTTTCAAAAGTAGCTAACATTTAAATCAGTAGTGTGAGTAAAGAAAATCACCCTTCATAATGGGGGCAAGGTCTCCAATCCGTTGAAAATCTTACAGGAAAAAATTAAAGTCTTCCATAAAGAAGAATTCTAGTCTATAGAATCCATAATCATATGAATCAATTTCCTAAAATCTCTTCTCTCTCTCATCCCACCTCCCTCTCCCTTTCTCTCTCTTCTATTTCTCTAGCCACTGAGTATATCAGTACATGCATAAGCACCTATAAAAATGTTGTTTACTGTTCTTTATGAATCTCCTCTGCCAGCACTCAGAGGAGGCCTTTGCATACCCCGAGGCTGAGGCAACATAGCCCGACCTGGTTCAACCAACATCCTACTTCTGACTACCTCATACTTAGATGTTCACTTATAAGGTCACACCTTTCTTTACCATTTAAAGAAACAAAACTAAAGGACTGATGATATGTTTTTATGATGCACACCAAAGCATTTTATCAAGGTAAGAAAGGCTTGTGTGTTCCTTAAATCTATTTCCACTGAAACTTTCTATGCTGAG
>PVIC010006005.1:8741-55740 GCA_004025085.1 Thryonomys swinderianus | reverse complement strand
GTGACGGGCACCTGGTGGGCGCGTGCTTGGGGAGCCAGCCAAGCTCCGCCCAAGGGTGTGTCAGCGCGTGGAAGCCGCTGCGGTGACCCATGCTGCCTCCTTGTTCATGTAACACACGGGATTGTGGCCACACGTGAGTGTGTTCGTTTGCACAACGCTTCCGGTTTGTTCTCAGGACAGGGACAGGAAGCCCGAGCTCATTATGCTCAATAGCCTTTTGGGAGCCCAGAGCCCATCGGCTTCTGTGTCACCCCAGGGTGCTCGGTGAGCCTGCTCCCTAAGCCTCCGTTTCTACCAGGAGTGTTCTTTGCTTTGCCTGAGATTTGTTTCTCAAGAATTTCAGTGTCCCGGATTTTAGTGGGATGGTCCTTAGTCACCAACTGCTCATCCGGGCCTGGCACAAGCTGACTCTCCATTTCCCCTGCTGGAGATTGTCTGAGGAAATCGCCTCCAGGTGTCTTTGGCTCAAAACCAGCATCTCAAACTTGCTCATTTCTGAAAATGTACCATTGTCCTGACTGCCAGATCTATCTGACAACATATCGTTGGCATACTTTATTGCCAAAAGAAAGATACAAAACCAAAAAAGGTGTATGTCATTTCTGTTCTAAAAGAAACTTTTTTGCATAGATTCATTCCATTTGATCAGATCTGAACTATGGGAAAGAGTGTGTAAGACCAAAACCTCCCGATTCCATCCTGCTTGTTCATGATCCTCTAGTGTGGAGAGGGGAATGACTGTGACGTGAAGTGGGCTTTCTAGGAAAGGGGAAGCAGCCCCCGAGCTGATGCTCCCTGGGCGGTACACAGAGATCCAGACACTGGGCACGATGTATCTCAGGTCCCTTCCCTTGGGGAGTCGAAGTGGGTCAGTGTTGGGGGGGATAGTAGAGCCTGTGTATTCAGTCCTGTATCTTGTGAGGAGGACAGGAGGGACCTGCGTGAGGTCACAGAGCGAGCGGGACTGAGGAGGGTGGGTCTGGGAGTTCTGCTCCAGGGAGATGGGCTTCAGGGTCCCCAGAAGTCATGGGGGGAGGTGGCCAGAGCCCCCTCTTCCTAAGGAGCTGACTGTCACGGGTGGGAGGGGCCGTGCGATGGAAATGAGGTCCGGTCGGAGGGAAACACAGACACACCCACAGTGCTGGCGCCCCCAGTGGCGGGGAGGCATGGCGGACTTACTTTCTGGAGGGACCCTATCTTTGTGCGGGCATCCAGACAGACTGCGGTGATGCGGGTACAGCCCGGTCACATGGCCGGTTCCATCACACCCGGGGGTTGGACACTTGCTCTCTTTCTTTTCTGTTCTTGAGGGATCTAAAAGTGACAACAGTTGCCAAGAGAATGAATGTTTACCAACCAGAGACAAATGTGATCATTTCAACAATCAGAAGAGACCTTTGCTATAGAAAGAAATAAAGCAGGTGTCAGGGGACAGGCTGGGACATGAAAATCTTGTGTAGGTACTTTCTTGGGTTCTGGGGGTGACTTTTTCAGCCTCGTACCATGTCACATGAATCAGAAAGTATTTGTTATTATCCTAAAGTAAAAGCACCCCAAACCAAAAAAAACACAACCAAAACATCTCTCGCTGCCCTTAACTCTCCATTTACTGGCTTCCCGTGTGTTACATGATAAGCCATGTGGCCCAAAGAAATCAATGTAAACGATGATGGGGCAGTAGCCTTCTCAGAGATCAAATCTCCATGCATTATCACTTGGCAGTTTCTCTGCGAAATTCAACCAGAGAGTGATTGCTCTCCAGGACTCTTCAGCTGAATTTCTTCTTATTGAGGGCTCTGGCTGCAAACACTCCAAGCCACAAAAATTTGACTGGCATTGTACTTTGCTCTTGGTGCTAAACAACACTGTCTTAGCATAGCAATTCAGCACTTCTCAGAAAATCAGCTGACCTCTCAGAAGGCACTGCAAGCAAATGACCAAAAGGGTGGAATACCACCTGGCAGGGTGATGGGGAATCGAAAATGCTTCAGAAGCCGCCGGAGCAACCATTTGTTTTGATTTCTTCGTCTGTACTTGGAACCCGAGGAAAGCTGGTGTAATGCTGTGCATGCATACATCCAATTAAGGGGGGGGGGCTTTCTAGAGCCCTGCTGGCTTCTACGCAATACCAGCGAAGGGCTGATTAAAGCAGACATTTGTTCTGGATTTCAATGCTAGATGCCAGAAACATAATGACAGGGACAATGAAATTAATTCTGCACCCAGAATTGACCACAGTTCATAACTGGGCAGTCGAAAAACTCCAGAAAGTATTTCTGAGTCCAACCTCAGACCAAACAGTCAGTCTCAATGCAATCTGTGTTTTTGAGCCAGATTTTGCAAACCAGTTAGTTGCTCAGGTTACCAGTAGACAGTAGCTGTTGTGATTCAGTCCAGAGAATGCAAGAGTTAAATTCTCTTTAGGGTTTGAATTCTTTTTATATGGATAATCTCATTCATCAAGCCAATCAGGATTGTTAGAAAATGTATGTTTTACTGTTGCTAAGAATTCACTTAAACCAAGAAATGAAGCTTGGTATTAAAATTTTTGAACTCTTACAGACTTTCTTCTCAAGGCATTTATGTGAATTTGAACTAGACAAAGGACTCGCAGGGACTTATAAATGCTGTTACGTTCATATAAAAGACGCTCCCCTTTTCTTTTATTCTACATAATGTGCCTGTTACAAGTGATGGGCTGGTGCCTTCAGAACCAGGGCATGTTCTCAGGGAGATGTCCTTCCCACCACAGTCATCCTCTGTCCGGCCACTGAGGGTGGGTAGGTAGGTCACAGTGCCAATGTCACTGTCACAGACCCAGAGCTATGTGGCTTTAGTGTCTAACCACCTTTGGAGGGTTTCATTTACGTGTGAAAACAGAAAGCCTAGCATTTTGTTGTCTTTTAAGTAATTTCATACTCATATTGGTACAATTCAAGCAACATAAATCTATAATAGCAAGTGCAATGTAAAAGTTTCCAAGGAAAATATTAATTACTTCAAAAATCACAAGCTAGAGATAAGATATGTTAAAGTCCATGCACAGGATGTGCAACAGGTAAAAAAGTGAAGTCATGACTCTTAATAACCATGAAATGATTATGATTATTTCATCAGGACACTTACAGTTTCTCCCAAATTATATTATTTCATAGATGTTGCATTTCAAACTTAAAGTACAGATTTTTTAGAAAAACAATGTGACCCATAACTATTTCAGGTCTTGGAAGCCAACACAGGTATTGTCTCCTCTTCATGCATGAAACCCTGATTGAGATGGGGTATGTGGTTTGTCTTTCACTATTACCTCTCTTGGGTTTCTCATTTCTTGAAATTATGAGTCACCCTGAGTCAAAATTGTAAGCAAACAGAAAATATCAGAGTAAGCAAAGGCACCAATGGTTTAATTAAAAAAAATCTCACAACAACCTATAAAAAAATTGTGCATGTGATTTAGTTTGCTTCCCTTTCAGTTCGGGTAGAGCAGTTTGGAAGACAAAAAAATTTCAAGGTGACTTTTATATTAGTGCACAATTTTGGAAATGTCTTTCTTCCATGCTTTAAATTAGTTTTAGGAGTGGGGAGAGTGAGAACTGATACAAGTGTTTGCTCTTTTTTTTTTGATCAGTATTAGGGATTGAACTCAGGGCCAAAGGTGTCCTTTGACAAACACTGTATCATGGGATACATCTCCAATCCTGTTTTGTCACCTTTGCTGAGAACAGGGCCGGGTGACATGCTGGGTGGTTGCAGGAATGGCCCTTGGTTATGTCGGTGAAATAGGGAGCCATGATTTTTTTCCTTTTAAAAGGGAACTGAAGTCTCTTTGCTCTGCTTTCTTGGCCTTGTGTTGCTCTATTTACTTGGTTCTGACTATAACTATAGACAGACTCAAAAGAAACTCAGAACAATACTGAAAATGCTGATAGAAAATGGATATAACTTTGCTCAGAGGTAGAAATCTGGAAAAACTGGGAGACGCAGAAGTGCATGTATTCCACTTTGGGGAAAATCCAGGCCCCAACTGCTTCTTCTTTAGGAATAAAGCACATCTCAGTTTGTCCTGTTCATTCTCTTCCCTACCCTCATTTATCCAGGGGAAACAAGTGCTTTAGAATTCCATTCTTGCAAAAAAAAAAAAAAAAGTCAAGCAAATCAAGTCCAGAGTTTAGAGGGGCCTCAGACAGTAGAGAAGCTAAAGTGACACAGAATGTGAGAACCAAGTACACCTCCACAACCACACAGTGACACACCAGCTCTCCAGGCTGAAACTCCACCCAGACAGCCAAAGAAACATTGTCCTGAAGCATAAGCCTCGATCTCTGCACACGACTGAGCAAGCATATGAGAAAAGGGCTCTGTTTCTTCCAAAAAATGTTCACTTCCTATATGCTTCTCAGAAATTAATGAAGCCTCCCTAATAAATAAGCTGAGCACATCCAACAATGGTAGCTCTGTAATTTAATACATAGGTGTCAAGTATCATATTCTTGAAAATGTCCAAAGCAGACCTGAACCTCCACTAGCTCAGACTCTATGTCCTTTGAACAATAATATCCTTTCATTATGTCAAGCTTTCACTGGTCTAGCGCTTACTAGTGGCCAATAGGACGCCTGCCAATTGGGTCTACAGGGATCATCTCTAGTTTGGATTTGGCAACAGTGATACCTGACTTGCCCCGGAAGTTATGCACATACATTGAGAGGACAGCACATATCCATGCCACAGCGGAAAAAGCACTGTTGTTCTCATCACTTGAAGTTTATATAGCAACTGATTTTCAAACTAAATTCCTGCACTGCATTGTCAGATCCACAGTAATGTAACTCAGCTTCTCATAATGCACAGAATAAAATGAAAAGCAGAAATGGGATCTTTTCTGGTGCTAATATTGAAGGCTGTAAGGATCTGCCAGTTTCATTCTAGAAACTGCTTTGTGCTTAGTTCTAAAAGAAACTTGAAAATGAGGAACTGAAGAGCTGGGATGCTACGCCCTCATGCTGGACATGTTGCTGGCACAAACAGAGTCATTCACTGAGGTTGGGGATGTGTCTATGATATATTTACTGTACATATGTAAGACATATGTACATATAGTTAAATGTACAGTTAGCGGCAAATCCATCCCCACAAATTTCATAAGAGAAAATTTGGCTAAAACTAATATGTTGGATAGTTTTGAGTGTTTCAGAAGGCATTCAGTTGAGAAAAGGACCGTGACTGCTTCCTCAGTATGAGGCGGGGCAGAACACACTACAGAAATCAGTATTGATCAAAACTGAGGCCACATCATGCTTTGCATAGCAAATAGTTTCCATTACCTGACTATCTTAGATAATTAATGTGCAGTCACTGGCTTTATCTTATGCCATCGGTCATCTGGTGCTGTTCAATTCCTGTTGGGGGTATTTTCTATGGGGCTGTTTCATCAGTAACTGTTGTTGGGTGATGATTTTATAAATCATGATGCCACCTACCCCGTCCAATCTATGGAGCGAATGCTTTCAACTCAGATGGTCTAACTGGGAAATAAAACCCTCTCTGTCTGGCTGAGTGCAGCTCACTCAACACCATGCAGGCTCACTTTAGGAGTTTTAGTGGCAGCCTGCGTTGGTGCTTGGCTCCACCTTCCCAAGGAAAACGAGTTTCCCACTGAGTGCCATAGTCATCATCTGCTCTAGTAATAGGACATTGAGCTGTTTTATGTATTTCTCAGACATATACTTTATTCGCTCTTCAGAAACAGCATCACAAAATTGGATTCTGGAGCCAAATTGAAAGACGTGCACTAGAGATAAAACTTAGTGTGACTCATATGATAATTGCAGACCACCGCATCATCTTTCACCAGGCAACTTACGTTAGGTAGAAATATTACCTTTACCATAGTATGGCTTTTTGACATGGCTGTCACTCGACTTGGGCTTCCTGTCCTCCCCGGAAAGCTGTCTTGGGGACTGATCCTCGTAAGACCTCACATTGTCCCTCCTCCCGGCGTCCATGGCCATCTTCTCCCGCATGGCCTTCGCCCTCTCTGTTTCCAAGGCAATTGCTTTCTCCAGCAGCGTCAGGTTGCCCTTGGTCATGTCAAATACCTCCTCGGACCTGTCCGAGTTCACGGAGGTGGTGTCATCGTCCCTCTCATGACACCCGTCCTCCTTTGCACAGCTGGAGAACGTTCTAGATCTGGGGCTCAACTGCTCCTCGAGCCGCATGAGGTTCATCATATCCGAGTAGTTCCTGTCGGGCGTCCTGCCCGGGAAGTCGTCCTCCGGCCGGCCGTGCTGGCGGACGCCCATGGGGGCCGTCTGGCTGCGCTCCTGCGGGTTGGTCTCACTGAGCTTCCTGGCCAGGTCGAAGCACTGGTTCCGCAGACACTCCAGGCTGCTGAGACACACCTCCTCGTCGCTCTCCTCCACCATCTTGTCCACCAGCCCATTGTTCAGGGGCTTGCCCAGCATGACGTAGTTCATGTTCCTGCCGTCCTGCTGTGCCATGCTGTCCCCGTAGCCCCTGTCGTTGATGTTTTCCGAGAGCACGACCCCGTGCCCTTGGGCCAGCAGTTTGAGGGAGTCCACTGTTTCTCGGACAACGTCACTGTCTAAGTCGAGGCTCAACTCGCTCTTCCGGCCCAGGTTTTCATTCTTGTCGCTGTCCTCCTCCAGGCTGTGGGACGTGTTGCTGTTCATCTCCGACTCAGTCCTGGCCCGGTACGCTGCGTCCTCAGCGATTTTGCCAAGATTCAGCAGCGACTTGGCCACGAGTTCGTCATAGTTATCGTACTCATCATTGTTGTTGTCATCCTTCTCTGGGTCCTGCATGATCCGAGTACTGTGACAATTCATTTGATGATCTTCTGCAAAGAAAATAGAGAAGACAAAGAGGAAAAGAAAAACGTGGCTAGAATTGGAAGTTTAGTTGCAACAGTATGGACAGTAAGCTATCACCGAATCAGGTCTGGGGGCCCCTGGGACAGACCCGCAGGGCCACCTGCACCTGGGTCAAAAGTGTTGACATAAAAGAAATGAGTTGCCCTTAGAAACAGGAGGCCTCTTAAAATATTCATCACACTCCCTTTATTTATATTAAAATATGGTAAACATAATGTTAAAATATATATTTTAATTTCTAAATTTTGAGTTATTTCTTATCTACCTTGGTTTTATTTTCAGCCCTACCACTGAATATTAATTATATCTACCCTCATCACTAAGCTTTCTAAGAGTTCACGAACTTTCCCTTTTGCCAACCCGTAAACAGATGTTCACAGCAATTGCATTTAAATGGTTTATTTTCACAGTCATACTTAAGCAACATGGAAGAAAGCCTTCGGTTTCTGAGAATCACAGGGATGCCGCCTGTGTAGTGAGCTCCTCACTGAAAGCACAGGTTGGAAATGAATTAAAGAGTCATTTGGAACCTGATACCTTTGAGACAATGGATTGAATCTACAGGAATTCCGCAGTAAAGTATGGAGGGTAAATCTGATGAGCTATGACCCCCAGACCTCTGTCTCCAAGGGTTTGAGAGGGTAGAAAAATTGCTCAGCGACCAGATGTCTACAAGACAGGGCCAGAAGAAGTTAGGGCAGCTGCCACATGGACAACACAGCATTTGATTTCAAATACAGTGTGGTTCAATTCTGTCTTGTGGTGTCCAGGATTTAGCTCAGTAGTTCTGGTGCCTGCCTTGTAAGTACAAGGTCCTGAGTTCAGTCTGTAGTATCAAAAACCAAAACCCAAACCCAAACCAAAAACAACCCCCACTGCAGAACAGAAGAGTTAATTCTATCTTGCGGGTTTGGGAAAATTTAAGTGAATGGGGAGAAATAATGAATGAATCAGTGCACTCAATCTCAAAAGATCGATTAGATACACTTTTTAAAAGCTCAGGTTAAAATGACCTGAAACTCTTCTCCTTATGAGAAACGCCTTGTACTTCACGCTGAAAGAGTATCTAGGATATATGTGTCTACTTGCCATCCTAGGTAATCCTACCAGTACATTGCAGAATATTGTACCAACAATTATAAATGGGTTCTTGAATTATACATGTGTGTGTGGCCCTTTGGTTGGATTTGGGCAACTGTGTCCTTTTCGCATCTGTTCTTTATTTCCACAATTAGAATACCAGAGTGAGGAGAGTCTCTAATGTGTAATAATGACTTAAAGGCATGAAGCATATTGACTATGAGAAAATTATAGTTGACTAAAGCTGAGCTGTAGAATCTCTGCTGCTTTCTTCATGGATTTTATGCAGAAAAGACTTTTGCTAGTGAGAAAAGATCCAGAATTCAATACAGCGACAACAGAAAATAGCAGCTTTGTTTTTCTGCCTAGCGTCGATACACAGTGAGGCTGAGCCACCTCCCGAACAGCAAGTCAATGTGCTGGCCAGAGCACTGTGCATCCCACTGTCTCTCTGTGGACAAGTCCTCACTGCAAGATCAACATAGCCGCAAAGAGCAGAGGCGGGAAGAGAAGCAAAACAAAGGAGAAGCCAACACACAGACTCAGAAATCCTGCCGCAGTGGTGATCTCAAATGTACATCTGCCCCTGGGCTAGGGGCCCGTCTTTTGGGAAGTGAGCCAGTGCTGTTGTGATGGACTCCCAGAAATGGAAGTGTTACACTCTCCTCTCCGTTTACACACTTTGCTATACTCATGGCCTAAGCCAAGAAAAGCATCCTTGGAATAACCAAGCTGGGCAGGTTATTGCTGCTGTCCCTGCAGAAAACCAGGTGGTGCTAGAAAGCTGGGATTAAGAAGGAGCAACTATGAAATGGTTTACGAATCCTGATCTGCACATATGAAAACACATGCAGTCGGGTCACGAGCTGAAGCAAAGAAGAAACCACAGACAGCGAGGGTCTGGTCCATGGCTTCTCCATGAGCTCTTCTAGGAAACGCACTCTGGCATCCTGAAGAATGTGATAAAGGAGGAGGTCACTGAAATGGGGAACAGGCAGAGAAAAACCCCATTTAATCCTCCTTGCTGCTTCCAAAGCCACGATAAAGACTGCACTTGAAATAAGAGAGGGGTCCCATTTTTCTTCACCTTCCACTGAGTGAGCAAGGTGTAACAGTGTTAATGCCCATGTGCTAATCTCAGGATTATCTACCATGCACTTCCTCTCCTTCCCTTTGCTGCTATGCATAGCTTGGGAGCACATCTTCCCTTTTTAATATTCAGCACCTATTAATCATGCCATTGCACTCATGTTACTTTCTCCCAAGGAGATTGAAAGAAAACGGACAAGCTTCCTCACACTGCATCAGTGCCCTCAGGATGGGGGAAGCTTAGGACAGGACAAAAAGGGGGTCTCATGACCTTCTGAGCAATCAGGGGCACGCTGCCCCCTGAGGGTTCCTACTAGGAAGTGCAGCAGGCATGCAGTTCTCACTGACCTCGGTAGCTACAGGAGACAGAGCACAGAACATGCCTGGGGTTAGTCACTTGTGAACTGTGACGCTGTGACCTGTTTACAGAGCCTTGATCTGCTGATGGCACAGTGGGGCTGACAGAATCACCTGCCCTTCCTGAACATCTCTAGAAGAATTCCATCCATATGGGAGCATGTGCTGTGTAGACTCCTTGTGTTCACAAGTGCTGATGTGGATGTAGCTCATCTTTTCCTGGTGTGTCTGCCCTCAAGCAGATGCCCAGGGAGGCCAGCCAGGGTGTGGAAGGAATCTGGAAAGAGGGTGTAGGAAATCCATCTGAACACACAGCCTACTGCAGGATTTGACTTTGCTTCAAGTCATTGTGGTTTGGTGTCCATGAGGTTCTGTGATTGATCAGAGTGCCTGAGGAATGGCTGCTGGAAGAGGCAGGCATGGCCCAAATCTCTGCAGGTTAATAGAATTTCTCAAGTTACCAGTACTTAACTACTTCAACACACATTTTAAATGAAGCCAACTTTTAATTATGTGGACTAATGGAGAGGAACAGTCAGCTAATCTGTTAGCAAGCAGGTTCTAAATATGTGCATAATCCAGGTTGCTGGTGCACACCTGTAATCCCAGTATGCTGGGAGGGCTGAGGCAGGAGGATCACAAGTTAGAGCCCAGCCTGGGCAACTAAGCATCTTAGAGAGACCCTGTTTGAAAATAAAAAAAGGCTTAGTGGGAAGGCACTGGATTAAATTTCCAGGGCTATGCCTCAGCTTCCTCTAGATTTGGGGGTCACCTACAGGGATGCTCCAGAATTTCATCTCTGGTTTTATGTAATTAGGCCCTTTTCTTTCTTTGTGTTTTTGCTGAGGCCAATCAGGAAATGAGCCACACATAGACATGGCCTTTGGTAAAAATGGACCAGACTTCTCTGTGCCTGTGGGGGATTAAAACTGTAGTCCAAACGAGGCAGAAAGTAAGTATTCCAGCCACAATAATTCCAGGAGTTGGTGCTCCTCATTCCTATCCACCAAGCAATGTTCCACTGAAGAAAGGGGACATATTTGTGATGAAAAGAAGCACTTCTTCAGAAAATTAAAGTACACATTTATGTTCTAAGCAAAAGAGCATGGTTATTTAGACAGAGGCTTAGTGAAGGCCAAAGTGCTTCAATTTCCTTTCTTCAGTTTCTCATTCGAAACCTGTCACCAGGGGAGCTGTAGAGGATACCATGGAAAGAGATCCCCGGTGGCAGGTACGAGCCCTGGAACTTCTCGGGTGGGGATGAGACACCAGTCCTCACTTGGGATGGAAAAGAGAGAAGATCTGGCCACCTCTGGGTGAGCTTGGCAAGCAGAGGCCATGCATGGGCTCGGCCAGGCAACTCCTCTGGGCCCCACAGCTGGTTACAGACCTCCTACGACAGCCCCAGGAAAGGTAGAAGGTCTGATTCTCCTCCTCTGAGCTAAACTGTTCTCAGCAACTCAGGAACCACAGGCAGAACCTAAGTGTGACCTCGGTAGGGTATTGTGCTCCGCCCTCATGACTGGGATCTGGTCAGGTTAGGGCTCTGTGTGCTCAAATTCATAAATGTAAGTGTTGGCTTTTGAGCGGTTTGTCTCCAAAATGCACATCTGAAACACCATTTTGGATCCTTTTGACATCTGGTGCTGGCTGAGTTACTGCTCTTCACAGTCACCGACAGAGCTGTGGGCCCACCCTGTGTGTGACAGCACCCCAGACCAACTGTCCTTGCTCCTTGACTTATCTGCCCAACTGTGCTGCCATCTGCTTCATGCTGGGTTAGGGAGCCATCCGGGATGTGGCTGGTGCAGTCCCTCCATGATTCCTCTGCTGTCCTGCTAGAATCCTCTGTGAGCAGCGGCAGCAGTGTCTGCTGCTGTGTTTCCTCCAGTCATGTCAGAGCTATGTGGAGAGACAGGGAGGCCCCACCCACAGCTCTCAGGTCATATTCAAGAGGATGCAGGTCCTGAGACTGGAAGTGGATTCAGCCTCCATCTAGTTTTTCTTACTTTTCCAAACCACCAGGTGTTTTTCTGCCATAGCTCTTTCAATTCCAGAGCTCTGAGCCCTGAGCACACATGGAACAATGTCTGCAGAGTAACAGGATCCCTGTCTGGGGGAGGGGACCGGAGCTGGGGACAAGGAGGCCCTGCTGCTGAGGGCCTCAAAGGTGCATGAAGAGGTATCTGAGTTCCATTTCTAGGAGCTAACAAAATTCTATGATTGGTATCTAGCATATAATTTCCCAGAGTTTATAAAAGTTATTTAAAATTGGAACTTTTTTCCCTTTAAACAAAGGAAAGTAGAACTCCTGCCTTTCAGGAAGGACCTTCAACTGGGCTGATTTGCACAACTGCATGTTTTTTTGGTCTAGTCTGGTGTCTGTTCCTGTTTTCTGGAGATGCGCAGTCAGCTGGGCCTACATCTGCAAACACTCCGCACGGGGAGGAAGACACTACAAGCCCATGGTTGGGTGTGAGCTCAAGGCTCCCACTCTTAGGATTGAGGTCAGGGCTTGCCCACGTTGAGGCACCTGCCTTCCCCCATGGCTCCCTGTGCCTGTCCTTGTCACTGTGCCTGGAGGGCAGCCCTTCCTGGCCTGTCTGCTGCAGCCCGAGGCCTTTACCCAGCTCTCTGGCCCTGTTGGCACTGAATGTGGGACACGGTCCTGGTGTGTCCCAGGCAATTGCTCAAAGTGCACTTCCAGTCTCTGTTGTTTCCTTGGTGGGTTTTCTGGGGCTGCAGTCTTGTTCCTGGTCTGCACACCCACATGCCTGCCCTGTGGTCTGCCAACAGTACGCCTTTCTGACTCCTGTGCCCATGCTGCATGTGGTGCTCACTGCTGGCATCTCCTGCTTTTGTAAACCAGTCTGCCCCTTGACTCCAGGTGAGCCCTGCCATTGTCTGTGTCCCTGCCAGGGATAAGGGAGTGTGGGCATGCCCAGCCCTGCCCTTTGCACACACAGGTGGAGCCTCCCACTGGGTCACCTGATTGACAAGGGCTGGGACCCTGGCTCCTCTCTGTACCGTAGATGCTCCAGCTCCTTGGCAGGAAGTACGAGCCTCAAGCTCTAGTGGACCCTGAGGACATGGCAGCCCCAACCCCACAGTGGCGCTCTCACAAGAATCATCTCGCACAGTGAACCAAAGTCAGAAACATGTGCCCCCCAACGCCACAGACGGGGGCTCACCAGCCTTTCAGGAGTGGGGCTGAACACTGGCATTTTCAGAAACCCTTACCACCCTGAGATCAGGGGACAATGCTGTGTCAGGTGGCAGAGTTGTCACCGTCACTGCACACATGCGCCAGCCCTGCTGGGCTCTGGGGCGCTGAGGGAATAAAATGAAGAATGCGCACTCGTCTTCTGAGCAGCTGTGTCTGAAGTCACACTGAGCCCAGCCAAGGGACAACACTCTGTGTCAGGGAAGCTGTGGTCTAGGGGAGGGGTAAAAGCAAGCAGACCATCCATCTATCCTCTGATGGCAGAGCTTGATGTGCTGCAAAGACAAACAAAGCAGAAGGAGAAGATGGACAGGCCAGGAGAGGGGATGGAGTGGCGTCCTGGAGGAGGGAGGATGGAATCTCAGGAAGATGGTACAGGGCAGAGGACAGAGAACAGAGGACAGAGGACAGGCAGGGGGACTGTGCTCTGTGTGTGTGTGAGACCTGTGTGGGGAGTGACAGGTGGACAGCAGGTGGCCAGTGGTGAGGACAGGTGGGGACAGAGCCAGGACTCTCTGCGTCAGATACCAACATGCATGTGCAGGAGCACGCATGGGTGCACTGTGTCAGGAGGCAGCACACCTGGGCTGAAGGGGCAGCGGATTCTATATCATGCAGGATGCTGCAGCCACACATGGCTTCTAACGGGGGGTGGGTGGGTCTGTGGGGTGATGAACCTTCCATTGGATGTCACTTCTCACTCCAGATTGGAACCTATTAAATTTAACTTGGTCACACCTAGGGGACTCTGCTTATCAGTCAGCTCAGGGCTGCTCGCAGAGCAAGTCTCACTGTGATGTTACCATGCACACATGCGTGACTCATGTATTTGTGGGACCTGTTTTATCTAAGCCATCTAGCAGTAAGCCTCACACACAGCTCGTGCACTGAGCAACCCCTGGCAAGGCTCACTGTGCATTCCTCCGATGCCAGGATGGAGGAGAGTGCTAGACACGGAGGGCAAAGGTGAATCAGCTTTGACTGCCAGTGGACAAAGGGAGGCAGGGAAGGTGGGCGGGAGGGAGGGTCGCCGGAGAGCCACTGTCCACCTGGGTCTGCCTGCATCTACTGAGCGCTCTCCCTCATCAGGGTTGTCCGTTGCCAGGTGGCCCTTTCGGGTTTAGAGGAAGGGTTGCGAGGACAATGGCTCACAAGGCCATGGACAGGGAGTATAGAGCTTTCTTAGGGTTCATAAGGGATTACCGACTTTTCAAATGCCACACATTTTATAAGCAAAGCCATGATTTAACAGTTTCCATCAAACATGGTGAGGTAAACAAAGGATTTTTACTAGGGTGCCAAGTTGTAGAAGACCTAATTTAGAAACAATGACCTATTTTCTCTATTAAGGTTTTCACTCAATAGGGGTCAAAGTTAATGGAATGGAATGAAGGAAATTGCACTTTTTCATGAAGTTTTGGGGAATCTTTCTTCTTGGTGGAGTTTAGGTCTCTGACTCATCTAAGTCTGGGGGTTTAGGAACAGTAGGATGGCCATGTTGGCTCACTCAAGGGTTCTCTCAGGAAACAGGCAATATCATCGGCCTTTGTCTCTTTCTTTGTCTTTGTCTGTCTCTCCTCATCTCTGTCTTTAGGATTCTGTCTGTCTGTCTGCAATGGCTAAGCTTAACTATCAACTTGATGGCTTGGGAGTTGCCAGGAGATTAATTGAGCTCTACGGGTGAGTCTGGGTGAGTAATGGAAGGTGACACTGGGGTTTGTATCTGGTCTCTGATCTCTTCTTCTTTAGTGCTTATTATCTCAATTTCATTACCCCCCCCCCCACCACAGAGATCTCTAACTTGCTTCTAAACAGCCCTCAGAGACAATTTTCCTTGGAGACATAAAGTTTAGTCATTCTTGATATCCAAAGCTTAGATTCCTATTAAGTCCAAGTCCTCACACTTCCATCTTGGTTTATGGTTTCTCATTCTTTGTGAGGAGCCACCTCTGATTTTTCATGTGATTATATTGTAGGCTGTATTGCATGTTTCCCCTGGTGACTGTACTTCGTTTTAATTTATAAAAGGCTCTTGCTTTCTGCTGACCTCTGGGCATGCAGAAGACATCCATGTATGTGAAATGAACCTGGCATGTGCATGAGGACCTTCACATTCACAACTGAGGGTGGTCTTGACACGTGAACCTTGAGTCATATGTGAACAGGAGGACCTGGTCAGGACAAGCCACGCACCAGGGCCAGAGAGGCACTTTCTCCCAGCTATTACGCTTCCCAGGACAAACGACCACATGCTATGAAAATTAAGTTCACCAGGTAACCAAAGGAGGCTCTGAGCCTTTGCTGTGGACCTGGGAAACAAGGTAATAAGATCACAGTGGGCTCCTCCTCTTAGAGTCTCCTATTCATTAGATAGAAAAGATGTTTCCATAGCATGTTGCATGTGATTTAAATCTTAAATGTACACAGTGCTACATGCTCAGCAAGTTTTGTGGTTTGTATTGAAGCGCCTGAACTGTAAGATACAATTATATTTTACAATTATGCAAAAATTAGTTTGTATGAGACATGTAAGTTTTTACTATCAGCTGATCGCTAGATCAGCACCATCTTCAACATACCAGGATTCTAAACACACTGAAAGAACCCTCTCATGGACACAGGGAAAGGTTAACTTTTAAATGATAAAGAAAAAAAAATCTACCATATTCCTTCTCCCAGTGGTGTCCACAGCCTTCCTTCCCTTGAAACCCTGCATACTAAATACATCATCTTTGTTCTGTGCTGGTCTCAGAACTCATTGCCTTTTCTGCTGACTGTAGCAGAAAACGGGTGGGCTAATTCTGCTTTTCACAGTCTGTCTGCATTTCAGCTCGCTTTCCTCATCAGGGACAGCTCCTGCAAACGAGGGAAGAGGCTAATTGGCTAATCAATATGGAGAGCAGCAGCCGGAAGGGAAGTCAGGGAATTCAGAGGCCAGAACACAGGCTGCCCATCTCCTTCACACCATTTCTCCTCGCGGACATTCAGGCCTGTCTGTCGCAGGCTGTCATGATGCTCTGGGGCTATCTGGGGCCCATGCATTCCCTATGTAAAGGGAAGACACTGGGAAATCTCAGCCTCATTTAATGCCCTGGAAATGCCCCCTGGGAGGACCGTTTCAGGGTGACAGCTGAGGGAACAGAGTCCAAACTCCAAGGCAGTAGGTGCTGATCACCAACCACACAGTTAGTTCAATAGTGGACCAAAGACCGCAGCGCACTCATCTGCCAAGAGCAGCCCCGCTCTGTGGGTTCTGTGCCCAGGGTGTGGTTCTGCCTCTGCAGCATCGTTGCCTGGCCTTCGACAAGCACACGGCACACCCGAGAAGTTCTCGGCACGGTCATTTGCCACGTTCCTCTCACCACTATGCCTCACCAGAGTACCGGCCGGGAAGCCACTGACTGCTACGGACAGAGTGCTCCAGGAAGCCCCAAGGCCACCGGGAGAGGCAGCATCTGCTGTGCACCTCGGTCACCCCCGTGACCAACAGCTGTCTTTCAAGGTTCATCTGTCCAAGGTGGTTGTGGGACATCCTAGAGGTAGACAGGAAAGGATCCCACAGTTCTGGCCATGCATTTTAGAAGCACAACTTCCGAAGCATCAGCTGTGTGCTGTAGGGGCAGTGCACAGGCATCTTCTTTAGCCTCTGCCTCTCTTCCTAGAATTCCCACACCAGCTATCGGAAGGTAAGATACCTGCTCAAGAGGACTGCATATATGCAATATAGATTCAAAATTATACACGGACACGTAAATATTTCTTTAAATAATTAATATTCTTGGTAGCCTGGAGTAGGAAAACAAACCATAACTCACTAGGCATTATATCCACTTAATATGCCTTTATCAAATTATAGGACTCCCAAAGGACATTTGTCAGGATATGTGCAAACTGCTGATAGAAAAAAATGTACAACCACTGTATAACTTACTGACCTTTAGGATAAAGGTGTTTTTTTTATCTAAAGAAATGTGGAATTAGACCATCACGGTGTATTTTAAAAATACATTCTTGGGCCGGAGGGTTAGCTCAGTGGTTCCGGCGCCTGCCTCACAAGCGCAAGGTCCTGAGTTCGATCCCCGGTAACCACATAGAATGCTGGACGTGGAAACATGCCCACCAACAATCAACACCGCATATACCACAATGCCGGATGTGGTGGCTCACGCCTGTAATCCCAGCTCTCGGGAGGCAGAGACAGGAGGATTGCTGAGTTCGCGGTGGCTTGCCTGGGCACCATAGTGAGCTCAGGGCCAGCCTGAACTACAAAGCGAGACCCTGTCTCAAAAAGCAAAAAAAAAAAAAAAAATTCTTCACACACAAGGCCAGCTTTGGATGGCTCAACTGCTTAATAAGTATAAGATGATTGATTAAATAGGAACTTGATATAATCAGTTGCTTTTTGGGCTGTTCAAATAAACAGAAAGGGATAAAAAGAACATGAAATTTGGAAAAAGAAAAACCATCAACAGAACAGCTATATAGCCACCACTTACAGAAAATAATTTAATCTTAATGAGCTTCAGTTTCTAATTAGTACAAGGAGAGGAAGATAGTTCCTACCCGACTTATCTCTACATAATCACTGTGAAGATCCAGCCCAATGACGCACAGAAATATGCTCATAGGAAATGCACATTATTAGTAGGACTTTGGTTTATGTATAACTGCAGTGCCGGAGGAGCCTTGGAATTAAAATAAATACTTAATTTCCAAGTTATAAATAATGTTCTTTCCACATCCTGTGGGCTCCTATTGTAACAATCCAGTGATTTGTATAAATTTGTTTTGTCTAAAACAGAATCTCTTGATAAACTCCACATTTCAATTTATAATCAAGGTGTAAAATGCTTCCCTGGATGCATAAATAACAGTGTCCTATTAGTATAAATAACCCCAGACTTTACACCTGCTCCTGAGGCTGGCGCCAGTCAGTGGAAGCCTTGTCCTTGGGACCATGTCATGGTCCTGACTGCCCATGCGCAGTGGCCATCTGCACCACAGACAGGGTCTGCCTGCATCGCGCCTGGGACCTGCGTCTACATGGCTTCTCCGTCACCTCTAGGTCACTGGGCCTGTGTGTGTTAGGAATGAGGCCCAGCTGCTGGCTCTGGGCAAGAAGGACCACTGGCCACAGTGATCAGACCCAAGATCTTTCCTGCCCAGTGCCCAGCACCCTGTGGTCTCACTGTGGCCCCACATCGATGGTGTCCCTACCACAGCACAAGTTTGCATTTGTTGACTGAGATGGTGGCACAAGCTCTAGCAGTAAGGTAAACCATGATGTGCTTGGCAAGGAGGGCAGGAGAATAGGAGGCTGACAGGTTGATGCTGTTCAAAGCCTCGTTTTAATAAAACATCACTAGGAGTTTGTTCATGAAAAATGACTGCTAGATGAACAAAGCTCTCCAGCTCTTTTGATCTAGAATCTTTCTGCAGATTCCTGACCCTCGTGGGCTATGAAATACGGGAGGATACTCCACCGGGAATTGCATTGTGCAATGTTGGTAAATGGTGTCTCAGAACTCCTCCTCATGGGGCACTTCCGTGGAGACTCCTCCTTGTGCCAGCAAGCCTGTCCCTGTGCCACTGTCTCCAGGAAGCAATCAGCTAGCCTGGAAATCAAACAAGTCTCCGGTGTACCCTGCAGGGAGCCCACAGTGTCAGATTCACAGTCAAGTGTCCCCCACAAAAGAGACGTTACTGCTGACCCTGATGGTGCCTTAGTGTGGTGTTTGCAGGAGAGGCTGTTGGAAAGGGATAAAGCACACGCTTCCTGCAAATGCGTGAGTGCCCAGCGATGGACACCTCTGTCTTCTGCAGGAAGCTGAGTGTCTAATCCACAGGAGCCCTTTTGGGCTGCACTGTGCTCACATTGTTCAAAGATTCACTTTAAATCCAGGTAATTTTAAATCCAGGTGATTGTGGGCACTGCCTAACTGGAGAGCAGATGCTGCTGTGAATCAGAACCCAGTAGTGGTAGCTTAGAGGGGATTCTGAGTTCTGTCCTGGTTCTCTCCTGGGAGTTTGCTCTCTAGGATCTCCTTGGTCACCTGCTGAATGTCCAAACATGGTCACCAGGCAAGAAGAGCTCTGGAAATTAGCAATCTTGGGGCTTGCAACCTAAACATGCAATCATTGGATGATACTGTGATGCACCCAGCTGTGATGGCCTTGCTTCAATTAGTTCAGCAAAAGTCTCTTAGGTTTTGAGATGCTACCTGCGATCCTATAGGATGAAAACAATCACGTTCCAAGTGTTCAAGTCACAGCAACCAACCTTAGACAGTGACATTCAAATACCATTTTGGTGAGGACTCTGACTCATTTTTCCAATGTTTTTTGTATGTTGGAAAGTACATTACTTGAACTATCTTCCTAAATATACTAAAATTGAAAAGTTTAACTCTAGGAAGTTAAGAGTAGAAATGAAATTTGGTCAAGACCCTTGGTGAAGTGACACATTTCAAAACTCCTACCTTAATCCACTGCATACAAAAACATTCATGATTTGAAATGTTAATATCTACTGCATTCCAAACAGCATGAGCATTTTGAAAAGCAATTATTTTATACTTTCTTAAAAATAATCCATGGCCTGGTGGGGGATACCATGATTCCTAACTTGAAACTATACTACAAAGCCACTGTGATTAAAACTGCATGGTACTGGCAAAGTAACAGACCTGAGGCTCAATGGAATAGATTAGAAGATCCAGAAACAACTCCAGAAACATTAAGCCACATCATCTTTGACAAAGGAGCCAAATATCCTCAGTGGAGGAAAGACAGCCTCTTTAACAAATGGTGCTGGGAAAACTGGGCTTTAACCTGCCAAAGAGGAAAGCTGGACCTGTCTCTTTCATCACGCACTAAACTAAACTCAAAGTGGATTGGAGACCTAAACATTATAACAGAAACTCTAAACCTGCTGCAAAACAGGTTAGGTAGTACTCTTGGAGACACTGGCTTAGGGAAAGGCTTTATGAACAAAACCTCTGTACCACCAGAACTAGCAGAAGGAATCAACAAATGGGATCTTATCCTATTAAAAAGCTTCTGCACAGCAAAAGAAACCACCAGGAAAGCAAAAAGACAACCTACAATAAGTGGAAAAATTTTTATCAGCTGTTTCTCAGACAAAAGGCTACTACCTAGAATATTTAAAGAGCTTAAATAATCAGCCTCCCAAATTAAAAAACCCAATTCAAAAATGGGCATCTGAAATGAACAGACATTTTTCAGAGGGAGAAGTAAAAGCAGCCATGTAGCAAATGAAGCCCAATATCATTGGTCATTTGAGAGATGCAGATGAAAACAACACTGAGATTCCATCTCACTCCACAAAGAGTGGCTACTATTGGAAAATTAACCAGAAATAAATGCTGGTGAGGCTGCAGGAAGGAAGGGATCCTCCACTGTTGGTGGGAATGTAGACTGGTGCAACCACTGTGGAGATCAGTGTGGAGATTCCTCAAAAAACTAAGATTAGAGATTAGACCATGCTATTCCCCTGCTAGATATATACACAAAAGAATTAAAAGATTCATATCACAGTGACATATGTGCAGCTCAGTTTGTGATAGCTAAGTCTTAGAAACAACCCCAATGCCCATCTACTGGAGACTGGATAAAGGTGTGTGTGTGTGTGTGTGTGTGTGTGTGCGTGCACACTTTGAAACAGGACCTCTCTTTGTAGCCCAGGCAAGCCTCAAACTATAGCAATCCTCCTGCCTCTGCCTCCTGAGTGCTGGGATTACAGGCGTGAGCCACCATGCCTGGCAGATGTGGTTAAAAAAATAAATAAAATGGAGTATTACTTTGCCATAAAGAGTGATACACTGAGTCATTTATACTCAAATGGACATACCTTGAGGACATACTTATAAGTGAAATAAACAGGTCACAGATCTGTAAATCTTTTCTCTGGTATGAGAATCTGAAGAGGTAAATGAATTCTAGAATGTATGAGGGACATTGTGAAATAGAAAATGTTCAGAGGGAAAAGGGTAGGGGCAAGTAATGAGGGGAAAGAAAAAAATGTGGTGGTTAAAAAAGAGGAAAGTATATGTATATAGAGGGCAGAGGGTTGTAGGGTGGGCAAGGGAATGGGAAAAAAAGGGAATTAAGTCGTGTCATATACTGGTACAAATTCTCAATGTTGAGTGTGCTCATGATGTACATATAAAATGTACCAGTAAAGAATTCAATTAAAAAAATAAGCCACAGCCAAAATACAACTCATGTATGGATCTCACTGAATGACATCACTGCAAACTGCACAGATTTGGTATGGTGTCTGTAATAACTTCCCTGGCTGGTTTGCCCTCCAACTCTCCCCATATTTTATTACATGGAGTATGGCTTTGAGTTCTTAGCCTCTCATTAATGGCAGTGGTGCATTCTGTCCCCAGCAGAGTAAGCAGGGTCAGGGACAACTCTACTGGTCCCTCCAGCTTGTGCCAATGCCCTACGTTCTTTGTTAGATCTTCTTGGCATGGCATCCTGTAGGACTAAGTCAGGAAAACCTTGGAAGTCGACACAGAAGGTGGATTAATACATGGCTTCTCGTCTACAAGAAGCCCAAACTATAAATTTAAGGAGCAAAGTCCAGAGGAGATGGTAGGGCACATGGAAGTAGAGTTTCTGAAGATGGGAAAAGAGCTTTGGGAGAGGAGAAAGAGGGGAGGGTTAGGAGGGAAAAGGAATAAAAATGATCAAGATGTAATATATGTGTAATAATTCCCCCAAATAAATGTGCATATTGTGTATTAAACATATACTATTAAACATTGAGGGAGAGTACATTTTAATTTATATGTATGCATATCAACATATGCATATTCACCTATAGGTGTAAATGTAAGTGAAAGATTGTTTTTGTAAGACTTTTAAGCCACTGGAACAATCCAGGATCATGGCACACAATTCTAGCTTCCTTATAAGATACTCATGACTTCTGCGTAGGAAACAGGACCCACAGTTACGTGCTCTGAAAGGTTCAAAGGATCTCAGTGTTGAGTGTGACCATGGTGTACATATAAAATGTACCAGTAAAGAATTCAATTAAAAAAAATAAGCCACAGCCAAAATACAATTCATGTATGGGTCTCACCGAATAACATAACTGCAAACTGCATACATTTGGTATGGTGTCTTCAATAATTTCCCTGGCTGGTCCTTGCGTTGAGAAGTTCAAACTCCTGGACCTGAGATATTTCATGTGATCTCAGACAGAAGACAAAGAAGCAATGGGATTGGGATCCTTGAAGAGCTCTGAACCCAAGAAGGAAGGGTAAGAACACACGCCACTATTGTTCTGGCATGTCTCTTGGGCACGTGCTATGAGCCACCCATTTCTAGAAAAGAAATGGCCTTCAGGAAAGGGCATTTCAAAGTCATGTTTTTGAATTCTAAGCTAATAGAAAGTTGCACAGGAGATGAGAGTCATCTCAAGACCAGTGGGGTACATCCCCAGCCCTGCACGGCATCCTTGCTTTCAGTTGTCACAGTGTTGGGTGCCCCAGATGGATGGGAAGTACATGACCAGCTTGTCCACCATTCCTCTCCACTGCATCTCATGCACTCTTCTCACATGACAGCCACCAAACCAAGCTGTGGCAGCTGACAGGGCCTAACAGTCACTGCCGAGAGCCCCCTGCTTGGGAGGCGTGTGGACTAGGGCCACCCCCAGCATCTCTCGGGTCATCAGTAGTATCTCTGGCACAGAACTTCCAAGAGAAAGGCAAGTTAAAGACCAAAGATGCTAAATTACTTTCCTTGCTCAGTTTTGCTTAGCTAATCGAATATGTACACCATAAATATCTCAGCAAATTGCTGTGACCGCCAAACCGAATAACAATTTGAGCAAAACAAAATTTAAAGCCTTGAAGATAATTTAAGAAGTCCTCTAACATAAAGGGAAATTCTCATAAGCACATTATCCTTTCAGGAGTGATCCAGCCGATTGGCTCCTACAGTCCTGAGAGGGTGTCAGGGATCGTCAACACCACGGAACTCCCATCAGAAACTGGGCCGAGTCACAACGTGACACCTGGCTAGTAATTTAAAGATTACCGTTTTCCTCCTCTTCCTCCTCTTCTTCCTCATCTTCCTCCTCCTCCTCTTCTTCCTCTTCCACATCCTCTCCATCGTCATCATCGTCCTCCTCCTCTTCCTCCTCGATCTCCTCCTCCTCCTCCCGGTCCACCTCGTCGTCCTCATCGTCCTCATCCCCCTGCTCCTCGTTGTCCTCGGAGAATTCCTCCTCCTCGTCCTCCTCCTTCTCATCCATATCTTCCGTTCCATCGCTCTCGTAGCATTCGTCCACTGAGGAGCTGTCTGTTTTCACTGTAAATGGCTTTCGCTTAGGCGCAGGTTCTTGGGGCTGCTTGTCTTGTGTTTTCCTTTTTTTAGCCAAGGGACAACCATATACACTGATAAAAAGTAGAGAAAGAGACAGAGAGAGAGAGAGAGAGAGAGAGAGAGAGAGAGAGACAGAGAGAGAGACAGAGAGAGAGACACACACACACACAGAGGGAGAGAGTGAGAGAGACTTGAGTTATTGTCTTTAAAGATCAGAGCACTAGGAGACCCTGATGGAGCTATTTAAGGCTGAGTATGAACAACACCCATGTGGACATCACAGGTGAGGAGCACACAGACACACTCCTTACGTGTGTGCCAAATTCTACTTATGAAACTGCATCCCAAAGCAATGTGGTTTGTGCCATCTGCTGCCATTAACCGTACTGAGTCTCCTAGTTCCTCATTACTCTGGTTGCAAATGACATGGAGATGCCAAAAAATCCCTGAGGTGGTTTGTGAAACATTTGCATGAGAGGCATAGCATGCAGTTGACAACGCAAATTCAATTTAGTCAACATTTCAATAGATACATAGCATGTGTGAAGTACATATAAAACAATGTTGATTTTAATGCATGCTCTTTTTAACTTACAGGATTTACATTAAAAAATATAAAAGTGTGCTATGTTACAACCAAACTTTGGATTGTATCTTTTGTAGGTAAATGTATACCTATAGACATGGTATGCTACTGAAAAAGAAGTCACACATGTGCTTGCTGGTGCTGTGCATGGGAGAGGTTGTACAGAACCTTGTTGGTCCTGGGCAGTGTCAGGCCACTCCCAGCATGCCAGGGGATGACCCGTGTGTGACTGGTAGTCACCACCAAGCTAGGCTGAAATTGGTTCAGACTTGGGTAAGACCCTTACAGCATCAGCCCATAACATTTTCTTGAGAAAGGCCAATTTTCCAAAGCTCTGATGCCACTTCAGTCTTCCTCTTTCTGGAAACTCTACATACGCTGCAATGAATCAGGGAGAAAAGACAGACAGGCAGAAGTACTGTGGGCCAATACCCCACATCTCTGAAGTGTGGTGTGTGGCCTCCCTGTTGACTGGCTCAGCTCTGGACTGGGAATGGAGAACAGATCTTGGTCTAGAAGGTTCTGTGGGGCAGGAGTCAGCACTAAGCAGGAGACGCAGAGTGAAAGGCACGACCCCTCAACCCAGGGACTGTGGTCCAATGTGAATTCAGATGTAGCAATGGTGCTATCTTAGATCCACTGACCATTGTTCACCTTGGTACCCAAGAAGCTCATGTGCTGAATGGATGGAGAGGATCACAGGTCCTCTAATAAAGTACAGGCCCTATACTAGGCTCTGGGTGTCTATGCAGGAAATACAGAGCTGCCTGAACTCTTCCAAGCCCTGAGAGGTGCAATCGAGCATAAATATTAGAAAAGTCATGGGCAGTGGCCAGCTGTGTGGACAGGAGGGCATTTTGGAGGTGTGAAGCGGGGGGTGGACAGAGATGAGCAGGCTTTGCAGATAGAGGGTGAAATGGAAGGAAGGAGGGTGGGTAGACTGCCTGTGGGCAGCTGTTTGGGGAGCAGAGCTGGCCTGACCAAGGGGCCCTGGGCCACACACTCAGACACAGGTGGGTAATGGGTGCCACTCCTACCATCAACAGGAGGAACAGTGCTGGACCAGGTAGGGGTGCTGGGAGCAGGGACCCGGAAACAGGACAGAGGACAGGATGTTTTGGATCACAAGGAGTGTGACTGGCTCATGGCAAGTCTTACTGATAGAGTGACTTTAGAAAAGCATCCAACTATGTACCCAAGTCATCAGCTGAGAATGAGAAAATACTCACATCAGCCAGTTGCCTTACAGATGAAATGGAAAAGAAAGAGAAAAAGAAAAATAACCCAAACCCACATAGGAGTTTTGTACGGTGCCTGGCAGGCATGTGCTAGGTACTCAGCACACGGTAGTGATAGCTGTTCAATACTGTTGATAAGAAATCATCTCTATTATCTTATTATTGCTGAGATGACCAACTATCTAGTGAGTAGGTTACTCCTCAGGAACTAAGTCTTTCTAATGTCACTACTCAGGACAGCAAAGCAGCTGGCACTACTGCAAGGATGAGTGCCCCACTGACACCCCTCAACGTTGCTTAGAGTCATGATGACAATGGCATCCATTAAGTGCCCTAGAGGACAGCACGTGACAGAGCATTATGAGTCTGGGGATGGCCCACTGTCCTGCCCTGTGCCACCCAGGACACGGTCTCTGCTTCTGTCTGGATGCCAAGCTTCTCCCCTATCAAGTGAGGGGAAGGATAGATGCGAGGGCTCTGCCAGCTTGGAGATGTGGGTAACTGGTCACTGGCCTTTCTGGCTGCCCTCCTGCAGACAGGACATCACAGAAGATGGAGGGAAGGGAACAAACAGCGGTCTCCACAGCACGGAGGGTGGAAGGTCCTTAGAGGGCTTTGGAGTCACTCCCCTGAGGACTGTCTCATGCTGGGCAGGTTGAGAGTCCACGGTCTCAGACACGGGTGGGTTTGCCCACACCCTGCTTTTACCCAGGCCAAGTCCCACACCACAGTGTCTGTACATGGGGTACTTCTATCTCGGGTTACTGTGTTGTTACCCTGGGGCTCAGATAAGGCCACCGAGTCAAGCCAGTCATCGGCTGCCTCTTTCTTGTCTCTGTCTCTCTGTGTCTGTCTTTCTCGGCACTGGGGAATGAACCTAGGGCCCTTGCAGTGAGCTACATCTCTATCCCCTTTTAAAATTCTTTTTAAAAATTTTCAGACAGGGTCTTGCTCGGTCTCCAAGTTGTCCAGGCTGGCCTCATACTTGGAAGCCTGCTGCCTCAGCCTCCCAGAGTGCTGGGACGATTGGTGCGTGCATGACAGCCAGTCCATCAGTGTTTTTAAACCGGCTGTGGTTTCCTGGGCCAGTGACACAGCTGCCCAGGCAGGACTGGGTAGGATGTGAGGGAACACACACCCAGGCACCAAGAGTCAGGTTTCCTTTGTCAACACCAAGTGGGAACCTGAGTTCTCTGGCTTTGCCTCAGTTTACCTGGGTCTGAAAGATGCCAGTACTTTCACTGCTCTCAAATTTTCAATCATTTAGACCTCCCAAATGGGTCCTTTCTTAGTATGGGCACTTCCCAGCTCAGTGTATCTTGGCTCTCTTCCCATGTACTTCTGTTCTTACCTGGGCCAGTTCTACTTCTTCCCCTTACATTTTTCTAACCATCAGGATTGCACTGCAGTCACTGGCACCACCCTGCCACACAGGTCCTGTGTGTCCCCAACATACACAGGTGCTCAGGAGTTCCTCTATGTCCTTTGAGGTAGTATGAGTAAAACCACATCTCCAGCCACACAGGAACTTAGATGCCATTTCCGCTGTGCCTGGTCTGTGCAGCTCCTTCTTCCTGGCTGCCTGTTCCTAGGTCTACTTTTAACATGATCAGAACATTCAAGCCCCAGGCACATTTCATTCTGTTTCTGAGAACGATGGGACTCAGGAAGATGCTCGAAGTGGCGGAGGTCCTCAGGCTTTGCAGTGATGTCCGGACATGTCAGAAGGAGGCTCTGGAAGCTGGCGATGGGGCAAGTGCGCATAAAGTGACATGAATGCAGGAACATGCGAGTGGCCTCCCGTGGCCCATCGCTGTGCTGCAGGCACTGAAGTGTCCAGAGTCACCTTGAAGCCTCGGGGGCCTGTGGGACAGACCCACCAAGTCCTAGGGATGACATGTCTATAAACTGGGTGGGTGGGGCCCAGAGGGACGACTTGGAGCCTTGTTCCTGCCCACTTGTGTGGCTCCGCAGGTGCACTCAGCCCCAGCTGGGCACCCATCTGTCAAGTGGGAAGCTGTCATCAAGGAAGGTCCTCAGTAATGAACTTGGCTTTTGTTTTTATCTCCTGGTGCAGAGAGATTCCAAGCTCAGCTGACTTGGAATTTGCCCCCATGGCTGCTCCTTGAGTGACTTGCAAATCGTCCCCCGGCTAAGGGACCCGGCTAGTGTTAGGTGCTCGGTAAATGTTGTGGAAGGAGCAAACCATGGTTCTTCTGCTCGTGGGAAAGGAAGTGACTCCTGTGAGACCAGGGCCACAAACAGCCTCTGGCAGGTGCTTAACTGATTATCATGTTTTAGAGCTGCAGGGTCTACTAGCCATAGGCAGCTATTTTATTAATATGAGAGAAAAATTAAAATTTAATTTATTGAGTGCACTGGTCACATTTCAAGTGTCTGGTAGCTACGTGAGGTGAGTGGCTACTGTACTGGATGGGCCAGAGAGGCGAAGTAACCATCCTCATGCCAAGCTCACTGGCCAGACCTGGGAGAGCCCAGCATGCTCTCTGGAACACAGGGCTGAGTGTGCTGAATGGAGGAAGGGCTGGGGTGTGGAAGGAGCTCAAGGTTCCCAGCTGAGCCCCAAGAAGGCCCTCGCCAGCCTCAAAAGCTGGAGGACAGCCTGTGGGTTCAGAGCTGTCAGGACTCACTGGCCCTGAGGGGCAGAGTGGTGTTGGGAGACAGGTCATGGGGGGCCTGATCCGTAGGCTCCTGCAAGCCCCAGGCTCCCAGGTGACCCTGGGTGACCATCGATGCCCCAATATAGTGACATAGGGTGGCACTCACAGCATCTTTGCATTCTTCTCACTTTGTAGAAAATGTAGCACTTGAAAAGTCTAGGACTGCAATGGTATATTTCTTTCACATAGTTGAAACTTCAAAGAATTACCAAGCATCATTACTCAGAAGATAATGGTCACTCAAATCTTCTTGTTGAAAAAGCCATCTTTTGTAATTTTTACAGACTTTTTTTTGAGGCAGGAAATGATTATGAATTCACTGGCCTTGAATTCACTATGTAGCTCAGGCTGACCTTGAATTTCTGGCAATCCTCCTGCCTCATCCTCCTGAGTGTGGGGGATACCAGGCATGCGCCACCACACCCAGATTAATTTTTCCAGATTGTATTTATGAAGTGATTCTTAACATGGATACCAGGTGTGAAAACCAGGAGTGACTTTATAGAATTATGCTAAATGTTATCCTCAGGTTTCCTATAATTGATTAGAGCCGGCAGAAGAAAAGAAAGTCCCAAGTATTTTAAATGGAGTGAAAAGGAAAATAAATGCTGAACTAGAAATGAGATATCTGGGCTTCAACACTGTGACCCTATGTAAGCTACTTACAGTGGCAGATGAAGGATCACATTAGATTTCCTCATGGTTCCACAAACTCTGCCCTTCTTAGGAATCTGTATTCTCTGGTAACCTTCAAAACATCTCTTTGTTGTTTCTTTGGCGTTTATGATCCCTTTGTTCTGATTTTAGTTTAGAATGTCCAATCTTTCCACCAGGCTACTTACTTGCCCTAGAAGTTTCTTTAGTGGACACACATGCTTAAAATCTCAAGGATTCCAGGGTTCTGAGGCCAGCATCTGTTATTTTTAGTGTTTTTTTTTTTACATGATGTTTTCTTATATCTACTTCTAATACAAACAATGGATTAAGTGGGATACTCACTGCCCCCCCCATCTCTTGTACAGCTCCTGGCCTTGACATATAAAAAGAGATCATGAAGCGTTCTTCATGGTCTTTTTATAGATGTTATTTTTCACGTATTAATTGTACAGTACTGATCAAGTCAAGGTTAAAAGAAAAAACTCAGAGCCCAGTTTTGAAGCTGTGAGTTTTCACCACAGCTCGGTTAATGCTACATTTGCAGCAGCTCCCATGGCCTGGCGCTTTCTAGGTCTTTACCAGTTTGCATCGATGAGCCCAGGGCCAGCCTAACATCCAGGGTTGGAGCGCTGGGCTTGCGACTTCACGGAAGGGAACACGGCATGACTCTGGGAATTTCATTGGTTTCTTTTCTAATGCCACCCTTTCTGGTACAGGATCCACTCACACTGTAACATACTGGCTCTAAATTTTGTGCACAGTAAGTAGGTGAATATTGGTAAATATTTACCAGGAATTTGCATGATTTGTCAGGAGGTAATAAACAGTGCAAACCCAAAGCCTAACGGCCAGGGCATAGTGGAGAGCTCTGCAAGAAACAGAGGGGACGGTGAAGGCGTCACAGGGAACCAGAGATGCAGAGACAGGGATGTGGGGCGAGAGCCAGGCGGCTGTGGTAGAGGGCGCCGTGGTAATGTAGGCCTCCTCGGATGATAGGGTTGTTGGTGTCACCTGAGGTCCTGGGAGGACTCAGGAGTTTTAACCATCATAGCCCAGTGGGCATCATTTGCTGGTCACTGGGATGTAGGAAGCAGGGAGATAGAGGCCATAGTGATGAAGACAAAACCCATGCAGCCCCTAGGGCATCCTAGGGCAGAGGAGGGGGTTCTTGGGGCCCCAGAAGGGCAGGTCACATTAGCATCCATGAAAGTAGGGTCCTTTCTTAAGGAGTCTGAGGCCCAGAACTGCATTAAGAGCCAGGTGCTGAGGCAACGGTGGGAGGAGGCACTCCCAGCACTGGGAAGCAAAGGATTGAAAGTTCAAGTCCAGCCTGAGCAACTCAGTGAGACCCTGTCTCAAAATAAAAAATAAAAAAGGGCTGGGAGTAAAGATCCTAGGTTCAGACTCCGGTGCCACACGCAGGAGACAGTTACATCAATACAAGAGTAAGCTGCCCCAAGATACCCACTTAAGATTGTTGAACTACTGGGCCTGGGGCAGCCCAAGGCTTCCTCTCCACCTCCCTGTGCCAGCCAATGGCGGGTGTGACACATGCATGCACTCCAGGGCCAGCATGTTGGGGGGCTGGCCAAAGCTGAGGTCTCTGTTTCTTGTTTTCTCTCTCCTCCTGTCTCAAGTACAGTCGACGCTGCTTCTTATCATTAAACTTTTAAAGAGTTATTCTCATAAAACTCCAGAACACATAAAAAGCATTTAAAAATACTTTAGAAGTAATTTAAAATCACCAAAATATTCAATTAAAGTGCTAATGTTTCCAACTTCCTGGTATATCTTTTCAACAACACACACTCTAATAAAATCAATTCGGTTTCAGCTACATATTAGTATATTTCCTCAATTTTGTTCTTTTATTCCCTATATAGAGGGTTGTTAACAAATGTCTAGTTGTTTTCAAAATTATATGCATACATTTTTTGGTTTGAACATGGTATAAATGTTCTAGGCATTTAAAATATTCAATGGAAAATTGTTAAAGATCTTTACTTGATTTTTTTCTGCCTAGGGAGTTTAAACAAATCTCCATTCTGGAAGGCAATGGTTGCTTTTTTTTTTTTTTGAGACAGGGTCTCGCTTTGTGGTTCAGGCTGGCTCTGAGCTCACTATGTAGTCCAGGCAAGCCTCGAACTCAGCAGTCCTCCTGTCTCTGCCTCGAGTGCTGGGATTACAGGCATGAGCCACCACACCCAGCACTGTGGTATGTAGCATGTGGTATTGATTGCTGGTGGGTGTGAGTCTCCACGCCCAGCATTGTATGTGGTTACCAGGGATCGAACTCAGGGCCTTGCACTTGTGAGGCAGGTGCTGGAACCACTGAGCTAACCCTCCATCCCCCAAGGGTTGCTTTTTAAAAAAAATCTTATAAAAATGCCTCAAAATGATATTACCTATTATTAAAGAATTATTTCCTTGGACAATAGTTCAAATAATCAAATATCAAATGACCACTGACTTTAGTCTCCTTTTGCTCAAGAAAAGTAGTTAGCCTCAAGGAAGAGGGACAAGGTGCCTCTTAGAGCCTGCAGTGGCCCTCAGTGGCATCCTGTTCTGGGTAGAAAGGGCTCAGGTTTGTGCTCATGACCTCTGTAAACCAGCCCTTCAGAGGATTCAGCTCCCTGGCAGCTAAGATGGTTCTTCTATATCCATTTCCTTATGCTTGATGTTCTCACAGTATTTGCCTTCTCTTTGTCTGTTTCCTCCCATGTGCATCTTTAGGCCTTTAAAACTGAGAGTTGATCTGATTCAAACTCTTGTGACAGTCACACTTCTGCCATTGGCACCAACAGTGTCTTCCTCCCTCCTCTTTCTCTCCTCCCCTCCTTCCTTTCTTTCCTTCCTCTGTCCCTCCTGGTTGTATGAGTATGATAAAAAATACAGTGAATGTTAATTAAAATTGTTACAGTAAAAGACATCGTCATAAATTTCCCCTCAAAATACACATCCCACTTTTAACACACTTATCCCACCATTTTTCTATTTTCTGTAGCAGGTCTGGCTGGAGTCCTTTTTTCTGAGGGTCTATTGAGTTGTGATCAATATGACAAATGCTGAGGGTCAGCCCACAGGGGGCAGACTCATAAAAACACGATGTTATGTCTCCGTCCACCTTAGTCACAAGATCTGGCACTGTATAACTTCTGGCTCTACCCCAAATTCAAAATGATCATGAAAAGGAAAATATTCTGGACACCAAGGCAACCAGGACAATGTAACTAAAGAGCCTCAGGAAAGAGGACTCCAGAGCTGCTGCAGAAAGTGGCAAGATGGTGGGATGAATGTGTTTAAATCAGTAGAAGGAAGATTTTGAAGATTCAGGACAATGTGTCTTTTACTATAATAATTTTTTTTTAAAAAGTACTGGGGATCGAACTCAGGCCCTTCTGCTTCCAAGGCAGGCATGGTACAACTTGAGCTAAATCCCCGGCTACTATAATAAATTTTGAAAAAAGGTAAACACTCACCATACATTTTGATCCTACTAGTGTAACTCCCTATGCTCCCTCCAGTGCATGCTGAGATCTCTTCTTTAGATGTTCCAGGAACAGTACTTGGTCTTGATGTGGTTGGCAAGAAATTATTTCATTATGAAATATTTAAAATTTTGATAGTTGACAATTTAATTCAAATCCTTGACTGAACATTCCCAGATCAAAGAATTATCATCTTGTTTATGATCATATATAAGTTTTATGTATAAAAATGATACACACACATGCACACTCATATACTCTCTTCCACATAATATGCTTCCACAAAAGTGTGAATCTTCTTAAATGTGCATTTTTGGGTAAGATATTGCAAATAAAACATAAGCTTTTGCTCCACATAGATTTCCAAAACTGCTCAGTGGTTTATTGAATGTCAGGGCACAGTAATGAGCTTTTGGACCTGGCTGTTACAAAGAGCATCCAAAAATATCTTCACCATGGCAGCCCCTTAATTTTAATTTCTGTGGCATGGTTAGGTACAAGTGGTGTGTCTGCATTTTGTTTCAGACAATGTCTGGGCTGGACATATGTGTTCTTGTTCTGTTTATGTGGTTTTCAGAGGACCATTAGAAATATCTGTGAAAAGAATTTCTTAATGCCTATTCTACCCTTCTCTGAGGACACTGCATGTGAAAACACAGTTTGGGCTTCTATATGCTGTCCTCAATACAATATGATGGTCTTTTTCCCCCTAAACTCAGTTGATAAAAGAAGTCAGATTTTCTTGTGACAGATGACATGAGTTTTGAACAGGTAGTTTTCTGTTTGACAAAATCATCCTAGGAAAGCAATAGAAAATGCTGTTGTTTTCCAAAAAGACACGGAATACAATCATAGGAGACAACTGCTTCGAGGACAAGTTCAAAATATCCCTGAGGGTCCTGCTGTCCAAGTCCTGGGTGCATTTCTGTCCCTCGAGGTCCAGCAACTCTGCCTTGTTGTGCACAGAGGGAGCAGGCTGGTGGTGTGGAGGCCCTTGTGGCTGCTGTACCTGGAGTGTCCCTGCTTCTGGGCAGATGTGGAACAGCTGGTGCTCGAGGCTTTTGGAGGTCATGGTGAAACACTGGCTTGTTTAGGTGTGGCCTGAGCGTGTGTGGGCTGAGAGTGAGGTCATGAGAGGTGAGTGTATATACGAGTGTGTGTGTGAGTCTGTATCTGTGTCTTCCATCTGTCATGCCATCTACTGATCTACTTAGCTGTCTTTATCATCTATTTCTATAAACTTTTCATCTGTGTCCATCCATCTTCTATCTCTGAATCTACCACCATCAACCTATTTGCATAATCTGTCATCTATGTACATATATCAATGTATGTGTCTGCGTTTGTTTCTATCAATATATCCCCATTATCTGCTATCATCTATGTTTATATCAACTTATCCTGTCTCTATTCATTCTCTACCTGCATATCTATTATCTGTCTGAATCACTTATTTACCTTTATACTTATGTATTTATCACTTATCTATCTCTATACTCTATCATCCATCCATGTACTAACTATATTTCTATCCCAATTAGCCATCTTCACCTTTATCATCTACCTACTACCTAGTATCCATTTATGTATCTATCATCTATCTCAATCTATTTCGCTATCTGTCTACTTCCATCTACCTTTACATATATGACAAGTCCAGTATTCTGTCCTCTCCTGGAGCTTGGTGGAGACACTCGGCCTCTTTCTTGGTCCCACAGAAGCTGCCTGAGCCCTCGGGAACACAGAAAAGATGGTCTCACAGCACTGACCCGCACACTGTAGGCTCGGTGTAGCTTTTTAGCACTTTGTGTTAGAATGAGCTCATCACTTACTTCAAAGAATGAGGGCATGCCTTGGTGAGCAGGGTCTGGTCTGTTTCCACAGGTCCCCATGTCCCTCGCACCTTGGGCTCTGCTTTGCACAAGAGGCATTGTTAATGGGGTGTTGTCACATGCAGCCAGGCCTGGCCAGCTCCCTGTACTCGCAAGTGGGATTTAAGCAGTAGAACCTTTTCCTTTTTCAAAGAAATGGACTATTACTTCTTCCATATCTGCAGAAAATTTGCTGAAGGGCCTGGGGAAGAGGAGGCAGCCACTGCATGTAGAATCAGGCAGGTGCTTTCTCAGCTTAAATATAAAATCACTGCTTCCAGCTCACTAATTGGTTGACTGTAGATTGTGCTGCTACCATGGCGCCTAAAGCCATTTTATCTGTCTCCATATTTAATAATACTAACGAGACAAGAATCTTTTTTTTCCCTACCAATTTTCTTAGGAACTGCCTACCCTCACCACCGTGTAAGAGAGAAACTAATCTCAGGGTTAAAAAATGCAAAGTTCTCAGACTTTTATTTGGGGAAAAGATTAAAGGGAAAAAACCCTCCTTAGTTTCTGTGTTGGAAGCTTTATCACTGTAGTCTCAGATTTCCCAAGTCTTCAACTGCAATTTCTGGAGTCCCAGGACAATGGTCTCCAGTGCCCCACAGGGGCTGAGGAGAGGTGGGCATATTTACAGCCAGTCAGTGACAGTCCTTAGCATTGAACGCTCTCAGCATCCTAGGGGATGCTTGAAGATGTGGCAGGGAGCCACTGAACTGCTTGGCAGGGGACCACGCTCAGGGGCCACTGCCCCCTGCCCACCTGCAGCTCATGGCGACTTTACTCTCTCTTTGGTCTTGACGTAGAGTCAGTGTCCTGAGCCAGGCAGGTGCTGTGGATGGTTTCAAAGCTGTGTCTAGTCCTCCCATGGTGAGGCGATGGGTCTCTGAGTGTGGAAGCTGCTGTCCGCAGACACCATGTGACTCTAAGTGGCCCTGGCTGGGGCTGACCCCGGGCCTCCCTGTTTTGGATGCCCAAATGCTCAGCCTGTGCATTCCATGCATGTTTCTCTGCTGTTAAGTCTTGTGGGTGTTCGGACCAGAGTCTGGCGGCAGCTGTCACTGCCCACCCACCTGGACTGGGGTCTCAGGTGCCTGGTGGTTTCTCTGAGCCCCAAGGGCCTGCACCCACAGCCTTCGATGAATCTCCTTCCTTCCCTTGCTCCTTTGCCCTCTTCTTTCTGTGTCTCTCCAGTGGGATGAGGTCAGAGCCACAGCTCTGGGGCTTTGCGTGGCACTGGTGTGAGTGCTGCTCCCTGCAGCCCTCCACCCATGTCCCCTACATTCTCCCTCGCTGCTCCTGCGGGTCTGGAGGCAGGGTTACCGCCTGTCACACAACATCTCACCCCACCTTCTCTCGGGCCATCCTCTTGTCCCTCTTGCTTTGGGTGCTGGGCTGTGTGTGCAGCTGGCGCTCAGAAGTCACAGCACTGGAACGTCGTCTCAGTGGCCACCACCTTCTCCTTTGTCTTCTACTGGCCAGAATCATTATGAGCAACTTAAACTTGCCTATGTGCAATTTCCGACCCGAACACTGACATCTCCAAAATAAAGACACTGGATGGGTTTCCAGAGTGGTCTAGATGCTGACTCAGAAGCACAGCTCCATCAGCCGCTCTTCTACGCTCAGCACAGCGCCTGCGTGAGACCCCGGCCCCTGGTCATGCAGGCTGTGTCAGTCCCTGTCCTCTGAAGGCACCGTGTGGAGAGAAGGTAGGTCCTGCCAGGAGCCCCATGGCTGCCCTGTGCATGCTGGAAGCTCTGGCTCTTGGCAGCAACAGCAGTAGAGTAAAATGAGACCCCCAACAGCCCTGCAAAGGCCCAACTTGGGGACACAGTGTGCGGAGTGACCTTGCGTGTCCCAGATGTGGAGCCTCTAGGGGGTCACGTCAGACCCGAACTGCTGGGATTTGACCTTCCAAAGCACTTCCTCTGATAATCAGATCTAGCGCATGAGTATCAGCAAAAAGAGCTCTAAGAAAATGTCTCCAAAGAGCTATATGTTGTTTTTCCTTCTGAAAGAAGGGTTAGACTTTCTGATGAAAACACCTTAACTCTATGAACTCATTTTATATTAATATATGTTTTTAATGTATGAGTAAAACAGTAAAAACCCCAATAAAAAACAGTATGAGTAAAAACCCCAACAATGACTTGGTGATTTGCAGCATTTCAGGGGTAATGATGGGCCTCCCATGTGCTCTTTGTCCTCTCTTGCTTTTTCCGGTACTTCAGGTTAGATCAGGGTCTCCTCGGCAGCTCCATCCCCAGCTCTTCTGACTATGAGAAAGGATCTTACTAAGTGGCCTTATTGCCAAGGCTGGGCTGAAACTTGTGACCTTTCCGACTCAGCCTCCTGGAGGGCAGGGCAGTGGGGCATGCGCTATCCCACCCAGCTCCTCCAGCCCTCTCTCTGGACATCTTAGTCAGTGCTGAGCAGCTGTGTCTGAACCTCTGTTTCTAGGTACTCAGGGTGCTGGGCTCGCTAACTGGCCACACACCACTTCTACTCTCCAGCCCGCCAGGCCTGCAGAGGCCGAGGAGATATTTTTTTTTTTCTCTAAGGGAGGACCAGCAACATGGCCTGCAGACCACCAGGTACTTCAGGTGGCCCCTTGGCTGTCACTGGGACTATGGCTCAAGGTATTCTGGGGACCAGAGAGGGGGCTCCCAGAGGAGGAGGGAGAACAGTTTTTGATCAGATCCTGTAGGTGGATGGGGAATGAGAGGAAGGGGCTGTGGGGAAGGGGAGTCCCAGCCTGTTTTGAGGTCAGGGCCCTGGCACTGTGCTGGCAGTAGTCTAGGTTCCAGCAGGTTGGGCACAGGGAACAGGGGTGACACGTTGTCCTGGTCACATGAAAGGCCCAGAGGCAGGGCACCCCCTGCTGGGTCTTGTCTGTGGGCCGGACCAGTACTGGACAGGTGTGGGACCTTCCCTCCATCCTCCCTGTGGCCCTGTGCAGCCTGGGGGCCGGCACTGATCAGCTGAGCGTGATGTCGCCGGTCCCCACGAGCTCCTGATGAAGATCATTTCCTGAGGAGGCTCATGACCCTGCTCCCTGTGGTTTTAGGAAATGAATCCTTTTGTGTGGGAAGCGGCTCTTGGAGCTGTCAGACACAGCATCAGACACTTCGCGCCTGCAGAGCGCAGAGTGGGGGATGTGACAGGTCACCCAGCCAGCTCAGAGAGGAACGGGGTGGGCAGAAACACCGGCACCAGCACACCCCAGGGTCACTGAGGGGGTCCCAGGTCCCAGCTGGATTGGGGTGGGGCGTCTCCTTCCCCAGAAAGGAGGCTGCATCATGTTTCCCGAGCTTTCCTTCAAGGTCTTATACATATCTGGGTGGGAACACAGGGCAGTGGAAGGTGGTTCTGTCCTGATGAAAGTCACCCTCCAGCTCTGGTGCCCACCCTTTCCATGAGAGGAAGCGGCTCCTGGCAGGGTGGGAATGCTGGGTGCTGCTACCTGCGGCTCCCAGGTGGGCTGCAGGACACCCCACCCAGTGCTGCCTCAGGTCTGCAGCCTGAACGTGAGGTCTTCTTTTGGTTCTCCATGTGCTGTGTCATGAGGGCTCCCCAGGCCACCAGCGGTGTCTCAGACAAGAGCAGGGATGGGCTGGCTGTGTGGGCAGCCCAGCGTGCATGCTCATGGCTATGGGTGGACGTGCGCCGTTGTCTTCCTGGGATGCTTTGGTTCTCAGGTCAGCACCTGAGGCTGCGAAGTGCCAGCCCGGAGCAGACGCCTCTCCTCCCCTGCAGACGCCACCAGGTATCTGAGCCTGTTCCTTCAGGTGCACTCAGCGGAGGACACCGGGGCCCAGGGGCTCATGCAGCAGGCCTCGGCGGCCTTGCTGGTGTGGGTGAGGCCAAGGTAATGGGCCTGGCTCTAGAGGGCATGTCATGTTATGATATGGCTTGACTTCTCCATCTGTGCCAGCGTGGGAGGATCACGGGACCCAAGAAACGCCAGGACTGCGCCGGGGTCTCTGCTGGCCACAGACTCGCATCTTCTGACATAGTTTGAGGTGAGCTGGAAACATCCAACCTCACACAGACGACAAGCTAAAACCTCATTGTGCTGAAAAAATGCTAGGGCCAAGGCACCATATCTTCCCTTTGAAACTTTTACCAATTTGAGAAGAAGAGCATGTTGATGTTTCACTGTGACCATAATTTGGGGTCTAACATTGGAAGGCAGGGCAGGGAGGAGAGGAAAAATCACCCCCTCCCCAGTGTTCAGACGTCCTCCTGACTGCCTCACGATCTTCAGGTGTGCATGTGAACGGTGATGATAACAGTCATGGTGACACCTGTTGCCCCAGGTATGGTTATGAAGAACTAGGTACAAACCAGCTATAGTGGTGCATGCTTCTCATCCCAGTACTCCGGAGGCTGAGGCAGGAAGATCACAGCCAGCCTGTAGCTGAGTAGTGAGTTCAAGGCCAGCCTCAATGATATAGCAAGGTACTGTTTCAAAAAACAAAACAACACAACACAACACAACTGGAAGCATTGCTGCTCATATTGCTGGTCTCTTCAAATATCTCCAGGGTTGTGAAGGTTTGGAGGTCCTCCTGCCGGAATGGCCTGGGGTGCCGGTGTGAAGAGGTAGAGGCCCTGCAGGTGAGCAGGCTGGGGCTGTTCCCTCGGAAGGATCAGAGCTGCCTCTCCTGAGCAATGTGACCTCGCCAGGAAGAACGTCCTCTGTGAGGCTCTTGGCCCTCCCGCTGCCCTTTCTTTTTTTTTTTTTTTGCGACAGGGTCTCGCTTTGTAGTTCAGGCTGGCCCTGAACTCACTATGGTGCCCAGGCAAGCTGCCGCAAACTCAGCAATCCTCCTGTCTCTGCCTCCCGAGTGCTGGGATTACAGGCGTGAGCCACCACGTCCGGCATTGTGGTATGCGGTGTTGATTGTTGGTGGGCGTGTCTCCACGCCCAGCATTATATGTGGTTACGGGGGATCAAACTCAGGTCCTTGCGCTTGCAAGGCGGGCGCCAGAGCCACTGAGCTAACCCTCCGGCCCTGCTGCCCTCATTTCTGAGCAGATACAGCTCACTGATCAGCCAGTGGTGGCAGCACAAGTGCAAACCCTGTCACCACCGGCTCCCTCATGGGGGAAGGCCTGGCTGCGGATCATGGAGGCACATGCTGAACTGCTCGCTCCTGCGCCCTGCCTGGGAAACCCCCTGTCATGGTAGGGCCCCATCTTGGCACAGCAGGACCTAGGCACGGCTGCTACATACCCGTCACACTGAACGGTGGTCTTCTTAGTGTATGAACCCCATAGAATAGTGGCCCTGCATACCCATTTCTAGTACAGATCTTGTTGTTCCAAAGCCAAATTTATATAGTTTTAATCATTAGTCAAGCAATCAGCACAAGACTTCAATTGCTAAATCTAGATGTGGCCAACACAAATCCTATTCATTACTAATTCCTGTATGCTCACCTAATGTTTTTAGAAACTGATATAAAAATAAGGGCAAGCTTTTTCTTCCAATGTGCAATTATTCACAAAATGTCTTATGTAATTTAACCAAACATCAAAAATATGCCCTGAAATAAATTACATATTTTGTTTCCTAACCTCAAATCCCAAGTCCTTGACTATGTCCTAGCCCAAGTGACCAGACTGTGGCCAACAGTGTTTCTTCAAATAAAGGATTTGCTGTGACAATAAAAGCTAATTCAGTCGCTGCAGTCCAGAAAGATGGTGCCTGGATTTCACGTTTGCACACACAGCTCTCTGGACGGCCTCACAGCAATGGTGACACTGTGACATCTATGTCACCCAAATAGCCACTTTGATCTCCACGTGTTTGCTTTGTGTGGCCCTGCACCAAGCTCTCGAATGAACATTGGAGACTGGATGCTCTGACTTCTGATTTATGGCTCCGGTGACAAAGAGTGAAGAGGGGCATGCCTCAGAGCTCCGGCTGGGTGACGGCTGGCACAGTGAGGTCTCAGAATCCCTCCTGAGGATCCTGCGGTGCCCCGGGCATGGCAGCCATCCGTTAATTAGAGCAGCCGGCACACGGGGTAGCAGGCTCCGCACACCCAAGTAGATCTTCATTTTTCACATGCAGGGCCTTGCTAATTAAAATCAGCTTTGCAATTAAACGTGGAAAATTGTGTTCAACCTTCAAGCGTGGTGAGGAAGAGATGCAATTATTTGTGGGGTATTTTATTTCAGTGCAAATGAAATTTCTATCTGCGAGGAACAAGTAAGAGCAAAAGGGAGGTAGAAGGAAAGGAGTCTTATTTCTCTGTGTCTTCCTTTCTATATCTTTCTCCTTTTTTTCTTTTAGGATTATGGATGCCGTTCTCTGAGCAAGTTGCAATGCTCCACTATCTCCCAGCCAGTACCTGGCTCTGTTCCAAAGCTTTTAGTGAGTGCTCTCTGTCAAGGCATGAATAATATCACCCCGAGGCTGTTGGCAGAATCCAAATGAGGCGTGCATACATCAGGAAGCAAGCCCTCCTCTGCCTCCCCAGCGAGCTCCTGCGAAGACAGGCGATTACTCACGGTGCTGGCGCCTGGCAATCATGCTGGTGGGCGGAAAGGTATATGGGATGGAAAAAATTCCAAAGAAGGAAGACACACAAAAAGCCAGAGAGCATCTAATCATTTTCTAATAAAAAAGAAAAGCTACCATGTGAAGGCTTTCATCTGAAAGTTGCAAATTAAATAGTTGAGCTCAGGGTGTCTGAGAGTGGGAAGGATTTAGATAGCAGGCCAATGATACCCCTCACCTGACTTTAGGGTATTTGTTGGGTGTTCATGATTCCAAAGCTCAAGTATCAGTTGGCTATTTTTTCACAATCTGATGCATGATGAACAAGTAATTAAAAAATTGCAACGAAGGATAAATCTAAATGAAATTCATTAAATTTGAAAGAAATAAACTTAGAAGGATCACAAAACAGCTATGTAAAAAAATGAATCTGTGGTACAAATTCTTGTTTTCCCTCTCTGAGCCCTGGGACCCTCTCTTTTGTGCATTGGAAGTTTATGCAAAAATTATTTTAGAATAGTCAGCAAATCCAATTAATATAAAATACTCCAATGTGTGTGTAATAATTGCAAATAAGGCTAAAATCTTAGTTTCTTCATGTTGCTTAATATTACTCTGTAGTAAGTATTAACGTTTTTAGGCTATGATTGCTTCTAATTTTTATTGGGAGAATTAAAAAAGCTTTGATAACAATGAACTATTATTTTGAGGATAAATATAGATTTTTGTGGAAATAGTTTGACATCTGGCTTTTTCAGCTTATATTTCAGCATCTACTCATAAAAGATCATGACCCTCTTGGCAAGGGAGCAAACGACATTGAGTGACACTAGGAAGAGCTGATGGGTATTTCTTTGCACACATCCCCACTGGTAGGAGGGTATCAGGCTTTGGTTTGGGACGTGCCATGGGAGACGCAGAGCCCTGGGACCCTCTCTGAGCCCCACCCCTCTGTCTGAGTCTAGGGTTGAGGATCAGCTGGGCAGCAGGAAGCCAGTGCTGGCCTCCCAGTCTTGGTGTGGAGATGCCCACCGTTGCCACCTGCTTGCATAGATTGGAGGCCTCCTTGCCTGGGAAGGTCAGCAACATCCTCAGTGCCATGTCTGGTGTATTTCTGGTATTCTGTTTTATTCCCACTACTTGCCCACAGCTGGAGACAGGCAAAGGGCTCTTGTCTTTGGCATTTTAAATGCTCATTTGCCCACAAGCTGGCTTGAGCAGGAAGGCAGGTCAGACAGGTGGAGGAACCAAGTCACCTGGGAAGTTTGCTTCTCAAGCCCAGAGCCCTAAGACTCACCTCTGGGAAACTCAGGTTTAGTTTGTCTATCTGAAAAGTGAAACTGTGACTGGGGTTTTGAGAGGCATCAATGTTCCTGTCTATCACAGACACACAGAGCAGGAGAATCTACTGAGTCACGTGCTCAGACGTGTAAAGTGGAGTCAGAAGCCAAGGAACCAGGTTTCCTAGACAGCGGCTTCTATCATTCACCTGTCCAGTTATTGCCTTGGCTGTCAGAAGACTCATATTAAAAGCAATGTTATATGAACCCTGCTGTTTCCTGGATTTATGGAAAAATCGCACGTTCACTTTTCTTATATTTTTACTAATTGATCTTTTTGATTTACCATGTAACCATGCGATTGTACATGGTCTTACTGGCTCCTACAAACTGCTTATGGGATATAAACACAAATTAATATCTACCCATTACTTATCTTTTGTTTCAAAGGTACAATTTTGGAGTTAATATAAAACACCCAGAAAATAAGTATTATAATCTTACTCCTACCCTCCAAATTTTAAACAGGACCATGAATGGTGAATTCTCTTTGCAAACTGTTGCTTCCCTTCTCTGCCTTTATCTGGTGGTTGATTGTCCTTAGGACTCCCCTGTTTTTACAAGCCCACAGTCCCATTTGGATCGCCCCGCATTCCAGGCTGCTGCAGTGCATGTGCTGGGGGAATCAGGAGGGTAACCTGAAAGTGCAGTGATACTTGATTTGCTGACTTTAAAAATAAAGGCTAGATGGCATGCACAATCTTGTTGCTTGGTGATTATTTCCTGAAAAATGTGATTTTTTACAGTGTAGATTCCTCACATCTGCCACAGATGATTTTTTGTGCGTTCAAACAGACTCTTCAGCATATAGAGCTAAACATCTTTGTGGGCTAGAACGGGGGCACGTGAGTAAGATGAAAAGTGCCTGTAAGCGAATATGTTATGTGACACACCTATTGTCCCAAGACCAATGCCAAGGCCAGGGCTTCCACGCCCATCATGAGTGAAAAATCCCTGGCTTTCTAGTGATGTCAGCAGTTGCCCAACATCAGTGCCACACCTGCACTGCCAAGCATGCACCCATCATGGGGGTTGATGGCTACCAGAGGAGTTTTGCTATCAGACTCATTTAAAACCAGCATAAAACAAAGCCAGATGTAAGCTACATCCTCCCAGCACATAGAAGATGTTAAAATATACGCTTTTATCTGTCACAAGGAGGAATAGTACTTTTTAGCTTACGTGATTAAAAGGCCATCCTTTAGTTAATGTCAAATGACATCCCTGTCCAATGATGTCGCTTCTGAAGTGACGTGACTTCTAAAATGACATCACTTCTGAGTGATGTCGCTTTTGAGTGGCATCACGTTCGAATGGTTCTTGGTTTCAGGCAGCAAAGTCCAAGCTCTCACTGGCATCTGCAGAACACCAGAGACCACAGAGATCAAGAACCTTGTCCCCCTTGGACAACTAGTGGCACCAGGTGTCCAGACTGTGATAGTCTTCAACTGCAGTCTGTGACATTATATCTCCTAATGAACTATTTGTATTAAATAAGAGGATTTCTAATAATTCAGATAATATTAATCATGCTTAAAAATGATGGCATTATTTGAAGTTAAGTGAAATGCCACTGAAACAATTTCTGATGTTTCTGAGCCCTCCCTGACTCCCACCTGACTGGTAAGGTTTGTGAGCTTCTGTGATCACCAGTCAGCACCACAGCCGAAAAGGAGGGTGGTGACCAGCTGTCTTCAGCTTGGTCCGAGCACTGTTTGCATTTTGTGGTACTGAGTTTTGAACTCAGTTGTGTTCTACCACTGAGCTGCCTCCCTAGCCTTTTCCATTTTTTATTTGGAGACAGGGTCTCTTTATGTCTCCCTCCAGCTGTGAGTGTGAACCACCGTGCCAGGCTCTAAGTAATGTTTGACAGCAGAGAAGTAGATGTCTTGGACAGCCGTGTACACACGCCATGCAGGGACCCATCGACCCGCATCCGAACTCAATGCACCTTGGTGAAGAATACGCATGCTTGATAGAAACGCACTCATTTCTGGATCTGATCAGTGCACACTGCCCATAGTCACGCACCTCATTAACAGTACAACAACTGCATGATAATAGAATAAAAATGACTTGAATGTTTGAAATAATGCATTGGAAACTTCATGATCTTTTCTGCAAAACCACGACTGGGAGATCCTACCTAGTTTAAACCCGATTAATTTCTTTTCATAACGGTATGATAAAGTCTAACTATGGACTATGCAAGACAAGATTGAGGGAATATAGATTTCCCTCAGGGTTTGCTAACTTGTTTTCTGTTGAGAACATAGTGCAGATTTTAAAGCAACCACATTAAGAACTTACATATCTACCTCACAAGGCAATAAAATCCTTAAACATGATTCAGTAATTTACTATTTTATGTAATAAAATAATAATATAATAGATTACACGGAATGATTTAAATCACAAAATTCCCTGGATAAAATGCCCTGCAGCGCCTCTGGAACATGACAGAGAAAAGTCAGACAACCGTTTCCGGATAGATGCTCATTAAAAAATTCCCTGTCTCCTTTCACACCACCATGGGGATTTGGGGAATAATTTGTATTTTTCCTTTGATTTTTACTAAAGGACAATCAAAATAATTGCTCTCTTTTACCCACAAATTAATGTTCCAGTGGAAAGGAAGCAGAGTGCATTGCAATGAGGAGGAAAGTCACCCTGGCCACCATGGAAGGCCCTGCACAGAGCCCAGGGTGTCAGAGGCCTGGCCACCGAGGCTTTGTTAGGGCAGAGTGGCCAAGCTGGGAAAAATGAGCTGAGAATGTGCTGTGCCTAGTTTCCCATCTCATCCATCAGGATGAGAGTCTCCCCATAGCTACGTTCATGTCACGGTGAAAAGGACACTTCCCAGTGGCAGCTGTACAGCTGGGCCTGGGTGACAGCTGGCCAGGGCCTGGGACACAAAGCTGCTGGAGTGTCACTTCACCTTCCAGACATCTTCCATGCCTGTCACCATAGGGACCCGAAACCCCAGTGTTCACCAGAATGACACAGTCATATGTCCCCAAAGCCCAACTGGCACAATCTGTCCTACCGTCGCCCATATATGATCTCTTTGTGCCACTGCCTAGTAACATGCTTGGGCTGCATTTTCTAGGACTTAAAAAAAAATGGTACCAGGGAGTGAAACCAGGGGTCTTGCATTGAGCTACATCTCCAGCCTTTCATTCATTTATTTTGAGAAGGGTCTCACTAAGTTGCACAGGCTGGGCTTGAACTTGCGATCCTTCTGTGCCAGCCTCCCAGAGTGATACCCAGATAGCACCCAATCTCTCAATGGGTCAAACTGGAGTTTCCACAGGCAGGTCAGTGAGCTACTTTTTAATGTAACCCCCCAGCTCCCCAAATGAGAAATCAAGGAAGGAGGAGTACACCACCTCATAAAACAGCAGGCAGCCTGGTGGGCTGGAGGCTGGCACTGTGTGCCCAGGTGGGGGAAACGAGCCCAAGGCTGGGCTTCATGGAAGCCATCCTATGGGCACTGCCACTTCTGCCTGTGAAGTGCTGCGATGGCTTAGGGTGGCAAGTGGGTACAAGAGCACAAAGATACCTGGAGGGACTCTGGGAAGTGAGAGGGGACAGAAAAAGTGCCTCACACATGGTTTTCTGACACACATGTCCCCAACGTGGGGTGGCTCACTACCTAAATCACATCAGACAGGACACCATGGAAAACACAGGAATTACCTTCTGTGTCTTGCATATTTGCCACTAACATGACCACTGCCATCACAGCCAGGAGTGGGGCAGCTGAAACAGGAAAGAGTCAGTTACAAGGTGCCATGCTCTGAGGGTGGGGACACTGGTACTTCTGCGGTGTCATGGAGGAAGGGCAGCCCAGACCTCGAGAGAGACACAGACCAGGGCAGGGGCCAGGGTGCTTTTTATTAGCAGGTCTGGGGGATTCATCTCATCTGGGCTGCAGGGCATGAACAAGCTGCCCCGGGACCTGCGGGCACAGCAGACCCACCACAAGGTACAGATTTCCGAGATAGCAAGAGGGACACGCTTTACCCACCGAGCACTGACCTGAACAGCTCCTGCACTGCCGGCTCCACAGGCACTGCAGAGAGATGGAAGAGAGGTCAGGATTTACCACCTGTCACTGCTGCCCCTCTTCACAGAAAATCCCCAAAAGGATGCAGCTGGGAGGGCACCACAGTGAGCCCGAGTGGTGTGGAGGACCACGGTGATCGGTGCTGGCTTTGGGGATGTAGGGACGTACCTCGAACCCCTTTGGACCGTGTGCGATGGCGCTTCTCCTCAGCGTCCACGTCCATCTGGGGATAGACAGCAGGTGGTCAGTGTCTGGTCCTGGCCATGCCAGGTGCTGCTTGCTGGCTGTGCCCAGCATGCCACAGACAGGGTTTTAGTCCCAGGGCAGTAGAAGGCCAGGCTGTCTAATGTGTTATTTAACAATACCAAGCAGACCCGGGTTTTGCAGGGACTATTTAATCAGGAGGCCTCTGCACTCCACAGCAGGGTGGGTTTTGATGAATCTGGCAGAATAATCTATTTACTCTTGTCAAGAATTTGATTAGGGTACATCTGGGTGGTCTGAGTTGTTGTTTATACCAAGAACACAATAGATAGGGATGAAGTTCCTAAGCAGGCAAAACATGTCTCAATTCTCCTTAGACCCAAAAGGTTTAATATGATTAAGAAGTCAAGGCAGGTAAAGCAGGAAGGCATTTTTTTTTCTTGCCAGCAAAGGACTTCTCAGTCTCAGAATGCAACGTCCACATTCACTAAGTTAGACTTCTAACCCCCAGACTTCTAACCCCCGTCATGGGCCCTCCTCTGTGGAGAGATCTCAAAGCCCTTTCCTGGGCCTCCTTGTAGAAGCCTTACAACAGTTCTGTAGGGGAAATGTTTTCCTTGCATCTATTTTAAGTACAGAAAAATAAAAATTCAAGACATTTGACTTGTTAAGATTTCTTGAATCTTTGGTATAAGGGCCTGAATCACACCTGTCTGCAAATGTCCTCTTTAAACCACAGAACATGTGGCCATGTGTCAGTATATATAGGCATATTTGTCCACCAAATATTTCCATATGCATGAATGATTTAGATGTGGACACACATATGTACTCACATATTGTGATCAAGAAATAAGGTGAAAGTGGCAGGAACAATGGGATAAGAGTGCTCCAAACAAGGGGCAGGATTTTGAGGGCACTTCATGGCAATGTGCTTTTTACTGTAATAAATTTAAAAAATTTGAACATTCACTGTCTGATGTGATCACACCTGGTATATGTTCACTCTCTATATATTGAATTCTACTCAGTATAAGAGGGGGGTTGATAACCCCTGTTGACCCCATTACATGGGCAGAGCTTTCAGCCCCATCTGTGATTCCTTCGCCTTGTGCAGTAGTGCCAGCCTATGTGTCCAGACAGAGAAGGGAGTGTTGGACAGTGTTATCTGTTCCCCAGCTCACCATACCATGGAGGCAAAGCTGCCTTCTCCATGGTTTATGATCAACAGAAAGGTCAGAATGAAGAGGTCTCTGGCCAAGTGCACCTAACCTGGCTGGACACATACTCAGAGTGTGGGGCAGGTGAACATGCTGCTTGCCTCCCTCCCTCTCTCCCTC
>PVIC010006004.1:0-55600 GCA_004025085.1 Thryonomys swinderianus | reverse complement strand
AAGGAAGGAAGGAAGGAAGGAAGGAAGGAAGGAAGGAAGGAAGGAAGGAAGGAAGGAAGGAAGGGAGGATGTAGTTGTATAATGGCTTTGAGTTCAGTCCTTGATCCTGAAGAAAACCAATACTTTTTAATCTAATAGCTCAATTGTTTATGTTTAGCAGTAGAAACGAGTTTGTGTATTTATCTTGTATTCTTCAGCCTTGCTAAAATATTAGTTCTATGTGTACTTGTGAACATTTTATTGGAATTTCTACATGTTTAATCATGTTGTCTGTAAATAAAGACTGTCATAGTGTCTTCCATTCCAAAATGAATATTCATTTACATCTTTATGTTGCTTTATCACCCTCACTGGAACCACCAGTCCAGACCCAAACAGAAGTGGTGAGAGTGGATGGACACTTTCACCCTGTACTTGGTGTTGTTAATTCAGCATTTTCACCGTTAAATATGCAGCTAGTTATAGCATTTTCTTAAATACTATTTTTCACATGGAGATAGTCTTGCTCTATGGCTAGTTTACCAAGAATTTTTAATTATGATGTGGAATTGTTATGTGGAATGTTAGTGCAATTTCAGTGCATATTGAGACAGTCTCAGTTTTCCTTTACTCTGTAAAATTTTGTTTTATGTATTTGCATATATATAAATTTTTCTTGACCTTGGTTTTGCTATCACGATAATGCTGACCCTTTAGAAGGCATTGGAAGAATTTGTGTATAAATTGGTATATATCGGTTTTGCCAGTAGTCAAAATTTGTGACAATCTTGCTTGTCTGCATCATCAGTGGACTCGTGAGTGGTGCTGCTCTGGACAATGTTTCCAGGGCCGCATTTGGTCTTTGGTGGTGGCACTTCTGTCCCTGCTGAGGAAGTATGCTGCCCTAGATGCTCTGGTTTTGAGTATCTTAGAAACAAAGGTCAAGCAATCATATTCATCACAGATCAAAGCACTGGGCAGCAGTGGTGGCCAGCAACTACAACACTCTTTTGGAGACAAATGATGCACTCAGGACGGGTAAGAACTTAATTTTCAGAGCTGAGACCCAGGCAGTTTTTAATGTGCTTGCTTAGCCACTAACTTGAGGTAACAAACCGAAATGAGCTGTGTGTCTCTTCCCACAGAAAATTTATGCCCCACGGGGACCATTTCACAAAAGTGGCTGCCAAGTTAGTCTTCAGGGTCACCAAGGCTGACTTGAGCCACCATCTTCCTGTCTCCACATGTGAGCACTGAGGTCTGTGCAGTGAGACCATGAGTGCCCATGCAGTCACCCTTGGGGGCCACGTAGACATCTGTGATGTGTCTATTGTGCCCTTTGAAGTCGTGCATTTTTGCCCACCCACTTCTGTTCTTACTGCTGTGTGCTTCATGATTACTGGGGCTACGGCAGTGACAGACATGACAGGTGAATGGCTGTAGGAAAAACTGAGTCAAGGTCATTATTCTAAGAGTTTTCAAGAACAGAAAATGAAACAGTTCCACCAGCAAGCAATTGGACTTGGGGGAAGACAGCAGAGAATCATAAGGAACTACATGGAAGGGTCATCTCCAGTTGGAGACAGTCCCCAACAACTAAAGCCTGAGGACTGTCTTCACATGAGAGGCAAACGCTCTATGGTGTCTCTGTACATAGCCTCTGAGGTCATGGTGGTCCAGCAGGGCTCAGAGCGGAGAATTCATCTGGGCAGAGGACCTGATCTGGGTGAGGACACCACATACAGGAGTGTGAACTTCTCTTCAAAGTTAAAGTGAAAATTGGTCTTTTAGTCTTTAGAACATGTAGCTCATTTTTCTAATTTTAAAATAAAACTTATCGATGTCTCTCTAACTATTGTTAGGGCAAAATCTTTTTTTTTTTTTTTTTTTTTTTTTTTTTTTTTTTTTTTTTTTTTTTTTTTTTTTTTTTTTTTTTTTTTTTTTTTGCTTTTGAGACAGGGTCTTGCTTTGTAGTTCAGGCTGGCCCTGAGCTCACTATGGTGCCCAGGCAAGCCGCCGCGAACTCAGCAATCCTCCAGTCTCTGCCTCCCGAGTGCTGGGATTACAAAATCTTTATTTTTTGAGGAACTCCAGTTTTGAATGGACACTTAGTAGACTCTACCAAGATGCCTTTTTACAAATACCATCTGGTTAAAAATAGTTTTGATAAGTTTATCTTCACATCTGTTTATTTCCTTAGTATCTTATTCTGGTTCCTTATAGAATGCCTTCACTGAATTCCTATGTAATGTTAAGTTTTCTAAAATTGATCTTAAAATAAGTTTGCAAGGAATATATACTGTACTTTCTACAAATTTATACTTAAAGATAATACCCCTTATATTGAGGCAGTCTGTAAAAATTTGAGTGGAAAATTTTTGCTTGAAATTTAATGCCTGGAATTTAAGTACTTGCTTCTGTTCATGGTATTACAAATTTTTTTTTTTTTTTTGAGACAGGGTCTCGCTTTGTAGTTCAGGCTGGCCCTGAGCTCACTATGTAACCCAGGCAAGCCGGCGCGAACTCAGCAATCCTCCTGCCTCTGCCTCCCGAGTGCTGGGATTACAGGCATGAGCCACCACACCTGGCACTGTGGTATGTGGTATGTGGTATTGATGGCTGGTGGGCTTGAGTCGCCATGCCCAGCATTCTATGTGGTTACCGGGATCGAACTCAGGACCTTGCACTTACAAGGCAGGCGCCGGAACCACTGATCTAAATCTCTGGCCCAGGGAAAATTTTTTAAAACTCAATTTTCATTAAGATCCATTTGCATAACTTTAGTATTTCTATAATATTTTTATTTGTGAATCAACATTGTTTCTCTAAATCCTCCATTACTCAGGCAGTTCACAAGATTTTAAATCAGTAGGAGAGAAAGAAATCTGCATAATCTGATTTTCAATTTGCATTTTCAAAGAAATAAAAAATTTGAGTTGTTTAATCACAAATGAGTATAACTAAACATCATTATGTTGGTACCACCAACATATGGCCAAGTATGATGTTTCTGATTTGTTTGTAGCTTGCAGAGACTTAGCTCAGTTCTATGAATATAAAAGAGGAACAATGACTTCATCTTTCACTTAACAAGTTTACTGCACTTCCACTAAGAGCCAGGTATAGTTTTAGGGCTCAGCATTATCCCAGTAAATAACAAAGATAAAGATACCACCTTCCCCAAAGTTTATATTCTGGTAGGAGGAATAGAGGGGAAACAGAGTAAATAAAAAGACTGTAGGGAACAGGGGAAGGGGGCATAACTAGAACCTTTGTAAAAAGTTCTAGTTTCCTGTGCATCTGTTAACACAGGAGAATTAATTAATAAATAGAAATAAGAGTTAAAGAAGAAGCTGTGCTTAGGCCTGATCTATCCTACCCCGGGGAGCAAAACAAAAAAAGCCCAAGCCTACCGCCCTTTTACTCAGTACGTCTGGAGAAGGCACTATAACAGGTCACTCAGAGGGCAATAATTTCAGGACATCAGGAGTAATAAATGTAACAGGTCAATCGGTCACTCAGAGGCCAGCATGTTCTTACATCCTAGAACAATGAGGAATTATGTAGATGAAGATTCCAGTGTAGTTCTGGCCTGGAGCACTACAGCATATGGGACCCCCGGAGTCCCTGTTGCTACCAAAGGTGAAGACGAGAGAAGTCCCCAAGTTTGTCCACAGGCAGGAAAGCTCCACCCTGTGATAGTCCTGGTTGTGCAATTATTTCTCCCAAATAGAATATTTCCCAACAAAGAATAGGCTTAACTTATTTTAAACATAGAAATACTTGCATATAAATAGTGCTAGGAACTGAAGGATTCTGAATAAAACAGACCAAGGTAGGTGGTATAGGAGCAGTGGCCATAGAGATGTGTGGAGGGAAAGAGTATTTAAAATAGGGTGCCCTGGATTATCAAGGTGATAGTCTATAATACATAAGTAATCACTGTTTAAAGCAATTATGAGAACTAGAACTTTTTACAACGGTTCTAAATACACCCCCATGTCCTGTTCTCTACAATCTTCTTATTTACTCTGTTTACCATCTATTCCTCCTACCAGAATATAATTTAAAGCAAATTATGTTATTTTCATAATTTCTGCCATTTGTCTGCCTGCTACTGATTCTTTTCTCTTCTGGTTGAATGTTATCTTTCTGCTTCTGGGAAAACCTGGTAGTTTCTAGCTGGTTGCTAATGATAAACTCTCCTTTCTTTTTTAGTAGTGAATTCTGTTGGATTTTTTTAAAGGGCTGGGTTTAGTCTTGGCCCAGAGTTGAGTTATCCAGAATCCCTCTGACCAGTCCAAAACTTCTTGCACAATTAGGGCATTGCACAAGTAGCCTCTACTCTAGGGATGTTTTAGTCCCACACAAGCAAGTAATATCTTCTCAAGATTAACGCAAGTCCCTCATACTTTGAGATCCTTCTTCCTCTAGCAGATGGGAGCAGATTTCCTCTGCCCTATGGGACTAAGAAATGCTTGTTTCAGCCCCAGTTCTTGCAGAATGATCCAAGTCCCTTGCAGCAAAAGACTTGCTTAGCCACATGCTTCCTACTGTCTCCTCCACTGCTCTTCTGCTCAGCAAGCCCTGCAGTGCTCCAGGCACCCTCTCTCTGCCCCTCACCCCTCATGGCATACTGTCACATGCCATGCAGATGCTGTCTAAGAATTCAGTACTTGAAAAGAATTATTTCACTTTTTACATGAACTCATAATCATTTAGAACAAGAGGGCAATTCTTATGTGTGTTAATCCTTGGTGAGAAAACAGAATTTCTTCGGAATGTTTAAGGAACACTTTGAAGTTAACTCTCTTGCTTGATTTTGAAAGTACTGTTGAAGGTTGAAATCTCCATGGGTCTCAGCATGTTGTGACCTTTTCTTTGCCTTTTATGATTTCTCACCAAGATCAGACCACTCAGTATATGAGATATTAGAGTTGGAAGGGATCTTATTTTTATTTGCTCTGAAAATTACCTGAGTAGACAACATGCATATAAATGCTACTATGTGATTTTCATGTGTTATGTATTTCTTAATTTGTATTCAAACATCACCAGTACAAGTGCAAATGGAAAACCTTGTGTCCTGAGCAAAAGGAAAAAAATGTATAACTTTTTTCTGTGCATAAAAATCCTATAAAAGAAGTGGCATTTAATGTAGCACCGTTCTGTCTCACTATTCAAAAGGAACCTTGTCCTGCCCCAAGAAAAATATGCTTTTCCTGATCTCTCACCACAGTCATTTGACATCAGCAGTTGCCTGTATCTTAAATCGGTCATTTTGTTCATGCTTCAGTGTTCTGTTAAATATACTTTTCAGCTAGATATAAATCTTAGAAATCATAGAATATAATTGTTTACAACTTTCACCAAAGAATTTGTGTCAGCTGTTTTCCAGGTTTTAGTCATTTTGTTTAAAATGATTCACGGGAGATAAGTAAGTTCATGAAGCCCTTTCTGACCTTTAGAAGAGAGGAACAAAAATAACACAATAAGAGATAAAAGACCAATTTCATTACAATGTTTCTCTTTTAGAACTGAGAGAAATGGAGTCTTCATCTGTTTCCTCCAGGCAACACTTTCCAATGGCATCATTCTACACACAGAGTGATCCCGGAGCTCATTTCAATGTCCAGTGTTTCGTGACAAATTTGTATCACTGCATTACGCTAACCAATGAGGAATTCAAAGCTACTGGGATAAATTGCCTTCTTAAGTGGCTATTAATAAGGATAATTCAGCTTCTATCAGACATGAAATATTTCCTTTCTATCATCACTGTAAAAATCACAACCATTTACAAGTTTTAAGTTACTTTCTAATTTGAGTTAGAAAGTAAAAATTGAAAATTCATGGTTCATCTGCAAATAAATAACAGGGTACAACAAGGAAATAGAAAGACGTATTATGTCTCAAAATGTGTAGAAGACATACACAAAGGAAGGGAAATTTAAAATACTATTTCATTAGTTTGTAGGGCTGTCAAAATAAAAGTCCCAAATTAGGTGCATTAAAACAACAGAAATTTATCATTTCAGTTTTAGAGGCTAAGAGGTGTTGTTAGACTCAGGCTCCCTCTCAAACTGTCAGAAAATCCTTCCTTGACTCTTTTCAGTTCCAAATGACCTGTCAACGATCTCTGACATCCTTGGGTCTGTATATACTTCACTCTGACCCTCTCTCTTCTCACATCATCTTCCTTCTGTAAGTAAAAATATTAGAGGTTAACTTTTAAATTCCCAGAATCATTTGCATGTCTATGTCATGTTTTTTTAACTTTTCTAAACCCATCATTTATATATATATATATATATATATATATATGGACACATAGCAACTATGTGTCCAAGTTTAACATTCTTAAATTTGCTAAAATAACACAAAAATGCAAACAAACAAAAACACATGAAAAGGAATCACAGTAACATGTGGATACATGATAAAGGGAATCAAAGATATGGTTGTTCAGAGGAGGGAAAAAGATTTCTTCCTTTGGGGCCACTCGATTTCTCTCTCCACACCACCCTTGATATTCCTTTGACATCCTTGGTGATCCCAGTACTTCCCGCACCAAAATCAACCACAAAGTCACTTACAACCCTGAGCAGAGGAAAACGAGTGTTTCTTTAAGTCACAGTTTTATTTCCTCTTATTAATTACATCAGGATAAAGAACAAAATTAACCTAATAACATCGGTTTATATGCAAAAACAACCAACTGCAGAAGAAAGGAATAGAGTAAGCAGTTTGTAAATTTTCTTTTACAGCACTCTTGTTAAACTAATTTAAGTGCCCTGCCTCCAGGAGCCTCTTAGAGAGGAAACACTTTAAGTGATGATTCCTAAATAGGTTATTATTTTAAATGGACTCCTTAAGAGTCACATGTGTGGCATTTGGTTAATCCATTGCATTTGCAATTACAAACCAGTGCTTTTTATGGCAGGCAAATTATTTTATGTGCTCCACGGCTACACTTAGGACAGAAGACTCAGCCCGTGACACTCCTCTTGAAAAACATTAAGGGAATCACTGCCCTGTGCCGAAGGGTGATTAAGCCTCTTCAATCACTTCTGAGGTGTGACAGAGAGAGGCTTCTCCAACCCTGTTTCTATGGAAGGATAAACTTTGCTTCCCACAGGGCCTGCAGAACAGAGATTCCTTCTACTCTGGTCTTAGACCACATATCTGTCTTCAGGACCACCCAACAGCTGAGTGGCCAACCTATGATCTCTGCTGCACAAGTAACTTACTCTACAGTGACAGAAACCCCAGAGTTGTGGTCACTGTACAGCTCTGGTGCTCCCATGTGATCTCCAAAATCGATAATCGACAGGATTCTCATTTGAGTGTTTTTAAGCATGAAATTCAAGATGCTGACTTTATTGCTATCATGCTTTATCATTTCAGAACTTTATGATCTTGAATAAGTTGTACAGTCTCCCTAAACTTTAGTTACCTTATTGGATTCATGTGAGAAATGAATGGGACAACAGGCTGACCTTAAAGTACTTAGTCTGATCTCTGCCCAGAGTGGACATTTTGGAAGTGACTATAATTAACGCTGTATGAACTATATTCACAAGTCGACCTTGTTCTCCACTTCCAAGGGTGCTGAAGTCTAATTGGAGCTGATCAGGGACTTCTGCAGCACAGTAAAGTGAAGGACTTCACGCCAAGCACAGGAAACACTAGTCAAGAATCCACATTAGAGGGCCGGAGGGTTAGCTCAGTGGTTCCGGCGCCTGCCTTGCAAGCGCAAGGACCTGAGTTCGATCCCCGGTTACCACATATAATGCTGGGCGTGGTGGCTCATGCCTGTAATCCCAGCACTCGGGAGGTAGAGACAGGAGGATTGCTGAGTTCGCGGTGGCTTGCCTGGGCACCATAGTGAGCTCAGGGCCAGCCTGAACTACAAAGTGAGACCCTGTCTCCAAAAAAAGCAAAAAAAAAAAAAAAAAAAAAAAAAAGAATCCACATTAGAGACCTCAAGCGTTCCAAGATTGAAACTGCAAATTCCAAGGTCCCTTTGCATATCCAAGGTAAGAAGTAAAACTGGAGATGAAGTTACAAGCTTAGAAGTTCAAGTTCTAAGATTTGTGCAATTCAGGTGCAGCTGGAGTTAGTTCAGCAGAGAAGAATGGTGGTGATGGGAAGGTGCTCTTTTCCCAAATTCCACTTCCACTGGCCATTAGAAATACAGGGTGATCCTTCAGGCAGCCTCAGAGGAGTCAGGATATAATGGGCAAGACCATACAGGTTCCTAACTGCTCATTTATTCAACCCTATGCACTTCAAGTCCTGTCTTCTAAACAGAGAAAATGAAGGGTTTTTTATACACACACACACCCCCGCCCGGATCCTAGAAAAGCTGAGTCATATGACCTATAGAAAAAGTCACCATTCTTGCTCAGTGACAAGATAAACAGTAATAACTAAATCACACAGATAAGCAGCAATTGCAGAGGTACAGTTGTGAGGGAATAGAAGCTGACACTGTTTGGATATGCAGTATTGGTCTGAGCTGCCTGTTGGCCCCCTGTAACTTGTAAATCCCTAGCTAACTATGTTACTGGGGTATAGGGACCTGAGTTCGTTCCCCACCAGCATAGGAACAGGCATCAGCATCCGGGGGTGGAGTGTTAGTCCGCTCACTGAAGTAACAAAGTAACCCCAAGTGAGTGGCTTGTGGAAGAGAAATTTATTTTCTCCCAATCTACACGGTGGAGAGCTTAAGGTCAAGGTTCTGTTACACACGCTCGGGGCCTTTCTTCAGGGCCCACATACAGAGGCAGAGCAAGTGCTCTTATCTCTTTCCAATAAGGACTTTTGACTCTACTGGACCAAGCCCAGCACTGTGACCTTAATGACTTTGCTGGGATTCCACCTTTCAGTAAAACCACATTAGAAGTTAGGGCTTCAACACATACATTTGGAAGGACACAAACTTTGAGCCTGTATGACATGGTACATTGTAGGAAAAAAGGAACTAATTCTGTCCAAAGTCCAAAGCATTATAGAAATCTTTCGTCAAATGCCAGGCAGGGGAGGAGACACAAGAAGGGACTGTGAAAAGTGGGCAGACAGCAGTGATCGCAGTAGAGAAAGAGAAAATGGTTACGAACTGGTAAAATGTCAAAATAAATTTCCAGGAGTAAATTGTCAGTGATACCAATCTGAGAGATTAGTCAGATACATAAAGTTTTACTACAGCTCACTCAATATTGAGTTCAAACAGGGCTGGGAATTTAGCTCAAGCAATACTGCACCAACCTTGGATGCATAAGGCCCCAAGTTCAATCCCTAGTAACACACACACACAGAGTCAGATAGTGAGTGCAAACTACTAAAAAAATCTACAGTGGACACTTTTTTAAAAATTGTAATGAGAATAATTTTGTAATATTCCACACCGAAAAGGGGATGGAGATGAAATGTAATTCTTTCAATTCATAGCACCTGCTTTGTCAAACTGAAGAATGTCAGTGAGAAGTCTGACCCTTTTCTAGCTCCTGAAATATTCATATCTGTGTATATTTAAAGTCAGCATAGAAACATAGTTCTACTTTTTCATCAGGCAGGCTTATAATGTATTTAGCATACAGATACATTTATTATCTCATTTTGTTCTCCAAACATCCTGCAATGAAGAGATTCCTCTCATCCTTGCTTTACAAATTAGAACTCCAAGGCCCCTGCAGATGCAGGAACTTCTCCAGCATGACACATTACTGAAGGCAGAGCAAAAGCAAAGTCAGCTACGCCCTTGAACACAATTGTTTCCCCTATGCCCATCATGTTCTAATCCCCAGGAGCTGGAGAATGGGCAGTAAAATGAAACTACACACACGTCGCTGCCACGCCCTCCACCCCGTACCCACACTCTTCCTCCTCTTAGGCCTTTATCTTCTCCCCTGGATGAAAGCCTCCTCTCTGCTGAGATCACTGTGGAGGCCTTGAGAACATCAGTGGGTACAATGTTTTCTCAGGGTCTGTGGGAAGAAGAAGAGAGGAGGGGAAGGTTATCGGTCCCAGCGGCAGACTCAGGGGTCAGTCTCCTCCCTGTTTCTGTTACCGGACATGGACATTGCCGAGTCAGCTCTTCATATGACTCATGAGATTCCCCAACCAGCGACCAAGTCTCTTCACTTTATTTGTGCATTTGAAGTTAGATTCTTAGGGGTCTGTGAATCTACCGGGGTTAGTGACCATGAAATAAAAGTCATGAACTGTCCACCATTGTACAGAAGCAGAGGCATGAATTAAGTGGTCATTGAATACCCTATACCTCCAGTAGTAGTTCTCAAAGTGGAGTTCCAAGGAAAGCAACAACCATTACTGAATTAAAATCTTACAATGGCAATCTGTGTTACAAGTCCTCAAGAGAAACTCGATGCATGCCAAAATCTAAGCATCACTTGTATACAGCCATAGAACTCTTCTAGCATATGAACAGAAATAGTGTTATGAATGTCCCCAGCAAAAGAGAGCCTATCCGTCAAGGTAATGGTCAATTCAAGCGCATTTTTACTCACATTATTACCACTCTATCTTTATTTATTATCATTTTTCTCTACAGCATCCTGTAAAATGCAACAAAGTCTCAGGGCTATTTAGTGCTATAAGTTAGTAAATACCTTCTCTTATTGATGACATTGAAAGTTGAACTGCGTGACATTTTGTTCCTCTTAATTCACCCTCATTTCACTGCTATTTTAAAATGTCTTCTGTATGTTTATTGTCTCTTACTGCTTGGGTAGAAAAAAAAAGAGCACCAAAATGTTTATATTCTATATATAATAATAAAATGCGGGTTTACTTGTGTGTTTAAAATTGTGACTGTTTTGTACTTAATATAAGTTATTTAGTGCCATTTACTATATGTCATTTCTTTCTCATATAAAAAATAAATTATCTGCAGTATATGAAAAGTCTTGACAAATGACATCACTTGCATTGTCTTTAAATTGTTGTCAAACATTGTTTCTAAAATAATAAGTGAATTGCAGAAAAAAACTGCTGCCTTAAAATATGTATTTAAAAAGATGAGAGAGGAAAAATGGGTAAGATTTTTACTTTCAGTTTTCAAGCAGTACTACAAATGATGTCTCATCTCTACACCCCAGTCTTTTTTGCCTTCACACACTGTAACTTGCCAAAAAAATACTGTTGTTGCCCACTCATCACTCTTCAACCGCCTCCAAATCAGCGCAGGTCCCCACAGTTGAGTTCTAATTTTAGAGTTTCCCTGTGTTTGCAAAGACGAATGTGAGGTTGCTGTGATGAGGCTGATAAAGGCATTTGTACTCTTTACTCCTTCCTGCAGTCACTCTGCCTGCTGGAGCTGTTTATTCCTTCCTGGGGACAGCTCACTGCACAAACTGCAACCTGTCCTCACTTGCCTTTTGACCGCTCCGTCAGGTGTTTTCCAGTTCTCTGATGGAAAACATAGCTAAGAGAAAAGGCTGGGATAGTATGTGCTAAGAAAGTTTGGGCACAGGCATGTTTGTGGCAAGAGAACGTTTTAAGAACTTTCTGGGGTCAGTGTAAGGAGACAGAAGTAGCTCTAATGGACTCCTTCCTCAGAATGATCATATGCTAAGCCACATCCTATTTTTTCAAGAATCACTTTAAAAAGCTAAATTTTGAAATAATTTCAGGCATGTGGACAGTACTCGTATTGCAGGGGAATGGCTGGAATGGTAGAGTTTCCACAAAGTAAACATTTAAACTCTGCAACAGGAGGAACAAAGGGAGTAGAAATAGTTACAGGTGTATGGATGGTGTAGGAGAACTATTTCTCAGCAGATCATCTGGACTGACTACTTCATTTTACAAATGAGAAATCTGGGTGCAAGAGGTAAAAGGTCTTTCTCAGGTCACGTGCCTGTGGCAGAGTTGGGGCAGCAATTCCTGGACACCACACTCTCAGTTATGACACAGAGGTAAAGCATGCGAGAACCAGAGGCAAATGTAAGAGATCACCAAGGACGTAAAGAAGGAAAGTGTGGGAGACTGAATTAAGAAAACGAAAACCAGAATGGAAAGTGGAGTAGGACTTTCAGTGGCATGGAATGAAACCAGATACAATGAAGTTGTAAGTTCCTGGATATGACAGTAAACAAAAATCCAAAGTTAAGCAGTCTTAGAAAATATAGTTGGGTTTCTACAAAACTCCACTCCTTTTCCAGAGTTCATGGGAAAACTGAGACACTGCCGCAGTGGAGCCGGAAACTCAGCATGACCACACTCCGTGACAGTGGACTGCAGGGCAGAAAAGCATCAGCAGAGGAAGAAGGTGGAACAGGTTATGGCCGTGGGGTTCAGGAGATGGGGCAACTGTCCAGGAGCAAGTCCCATCCCTGATGACCATCTTCACTGGGGTGCAAAAGGTCACCAAAGAGAAGTGGAGGACGAGATCTTTGAGAGACCAACAGGCATATTTAAGAATGTCCACTAGGGGCCAGGGATTTAGCTCAAGTGGTACTGCACCTACTTTGGAAGCACAAGCCCTGAGTTTGATCCCTGGTACTGGAAAAAAAAAAAAAAAAAAGAATGTCTACTCACTGACCCTTGTACAGCCTGAGTACAATGCACAAGTACTATGCTCTCCAGCTCTCGGACAAGGCTCATTCTCCAACTGGCCACGGCAAAGGATGCATCTTGGAATATGCTACAACAATCTTCTCTCAGAGCACTGAAATCCTCTTCACATCTTCAGTATTTTTAATCTGAATCCTCTAAATCCAATAAATAAGTATTTTAGCTGTTCATCTGGTACACATACTCATAATATTGGGAGGAAGAAAATTTCCAGGGTCACATGGACAAATCATAGGAAAATTACCCAGGGAATGAATTTCACATGCAGAGATCCAAGTGAACAGCCATCAAATAAATAAATTCTATAGTTCTCAGAACTGTGTCACAACTCTTACATGGAATCCCAGCCAGTTAGTTAGCCTTTATGAAACATCAAGTTTAGAAATACTGAACCTTTAATCAAGGCCTCAAAAGCTGCCCTAATACTTATAATAGATTATCCATCATTGGTTATCTCCTAGGAAACAGATTGAATTGAGCATCTGACCTCCTGGTAAATTTTTCTAGCTGCAGGCTAATTCATAGGCCTTCCGACCAGCTGGACAGAGTAGGCTGGTAGAGACTTAAGGATTAAGGATCATTTTCTCTATCATTATCATAATGTGTTTTTGAATAACTGAAGTACACTGGAACTCTGCCAGACATCTAAAAAGTATCCTACTTCCAAAAGTAATATTCAAAAACAAAATAATTTGGATGGCTTTATTTGAGTTCTTACAATCCCTCTTGAAATTGTTTTGTATAGCCCAAGAGGATAAGTATGAAGAATCTCCTTGCACTGAGCTCACTGACCTCAGAACAGGATATTTTTATTTTCTTTGTGATTTACTTCTGACATACTAGATGTTGATAATAATTCCAGTAAATTATCTAACATTCTCAAAATGTGTGATTTCATCCTAAAACTTGGCAGACTGTTATTCTCCAAGGCAATGTATTTTCCGGCACGGGCCAGTATACTGTACCAGACTCCTACGGTGATAAGCAGGGGAAGCCACGCACACTAAAGCAATGGATTCTTAAATTCAGCTGAGCTCAGATGAGCTTTGAGTCCAGTTCTTTTTCAGAAATTATGAGTTTCTGGATGGCAACTGTGTCTGTTTCCCCCTACACCTCTTTTTCCTCCTCCTCTTTTTACAAAATCTGAACAAGCCACATTTTGTGTCATTTAAGCACTCTGTCTAGTTACTTTTCTTTCATCTTGAGACAAAATAACTGACACCCAAAGTTAAAGGGGAGAAGGTTTATTTGGAGCAGAGTTTGTAGAGGTTTCAGCCCATAATCAGCTGACTCCAAGGCAGAATGGCACGAGGCAGAGAGACATCACAGAGGAGAAACAGTTGGTGGCATCTACATGATACCAAAATCAACAAGGAACCTTAGCAGCACATTTCTGCCCCTTGGACATTCTGCCTAGGCTACTGGGATCAGGGCAATGCTGAACCAATCAGTGGATGATTTAGTAATCGCACATCCTAAATCCTACTCTAGGTTCAGCCATCCCCACAAAGCCCCCTCTATGACTCCATGAAGCACTGGGGAGATGTCCAGACACAAGCCATAACACATCTTTTCATAAATAAACCTATAAACTCGCCCTGTGTGCCCAAGTTAATATTACCTGAATGGCATTTTTATTAGAATTCGCAAAGTGTGACCCATAAATATAAGACAGATTTGACAGATTTGAGACAGGGTCTTGCTTTGTAGTTCAGGCTGCCCTGAGCTCACTATATAGCCCAGGCAAGCCTTGAACTCAGCAATCCTCCTGTCTCTGCCTCCTGAGTGCTGGGATTACAGGTATAAGCCACCACACCTGGCCACCTTGGCTCTTTTGAATCTAAACTAATGCCAGAAACTAAACTCAATTAAAAGTATTATTCACGTAGCAAACTCACAAGGTTTCACACTAACCCATTTTTTCTCTTCTTTTAATATACATAGTGAGAAAAAAACAAATGAAAATATGAAAGGAATGCAAAATCACATATCAGAAATACGCCACAACTCTATAGTAGTGGTAGAAAAATCCTAATCTTTTCTGATGGTAAAAATAGACTGCTAAACTTTAAGCTTTTAATTTAAAGCTCAGTGGCAGCATAAATATGTACAACTGAGTCCTCAGTTTTCCACTGATACAGACTGATGGACAAACTTTTTTGATGTTGGAATTTTCTCATTTTTTAAAGTACATTTTACCTATGATTTTAATGCTATGTATTATTTCATATATATTTTATGTAGAACCTTTAAAGGATTCTCTTACTTTAATGAGAAACTTTTATAAATTTACTGCATCAAAATTTCCCCACCAAAAAAGCAATTTAACCAGACTTATCTTTTATGTGAGACACATGCCTCTCCTTCTGGCACTCTTTCATTCTATCACAAACATGTAAATCAGAGAACCAGAAGTAACTCCAAGTGTTTCGTGTCTAGACTATAGGTAGAAGTGGTTTGCAGAGATAGAACAGAAAGCCAAGGCCAGGAAGAATAAAGGCAGACTGAAAATAACTAGCAGACACCATGCAAAGAACACGTCTCGACAGAGCTCCACAACCGTACAACAATGAGAAGTCAGAATAAAGCGAGATCCTAAGTAATAAACTAGGCCACCAGGCAAGACCCATCTGCTTCCATTCTCCTATAATTATTGCTTTGTTCAGTCACTGTCCATAATTGACTATACTGATTTGTCTAAAGACATAGATTTATCTAAATTGCTCGTAAGGTACATTTTATATTTGTATAAAATAAGAGCACAATAAATATTGAATAAATGATTGTCAATATGTTAGAAGCCATCTATAGGTGTGGCCTGTCAAAACATACAAACACACAAGTAGAAAAACATACTATTCATTACAAAAGGTGATCTAAGGGGTAAATTCTACAATGCCTAGAGGAGTTTCTACTTCTTTCAGTCCACAACCTATTAAATTCAGAAATGCCAAGCTAAAAATGGAGAGTATCCCTTTCCAGTGGTTTTCATTGACAGTAGAATAACAGGATTTTCCATATCTACATGAATCTTAGTAAAAGGGTGACAAAATTCTCCATAGCACTCTCTGCTTCTTGATGAGTGCTCACTGTGCCTTCAGAAGATTTCTGACTGATCCAATGAATGCATGCTAACTTGTTGACGAGTTCTCCTGTTACCATGGGCTATGGCTAAAGCCTGCATTTAACCATATGGTTCATAGGAAAGACATTGCAAATGACCAGAAAAGTTGTTTTGGTGATTCTCGACCCAGCCTTAGTACTGCTTAATGTTCCAAAAGCAAGTTTTCCCGAAGCATTGTAGAAGCATAGTACAAAGTATGCAATGAACAAGAAGGTAAGGGTGAAAGCAACACTTTCCTCTTCAAATATTAAACCCTAGAAGGATGTAGTGGGTTATTTTCAAAGATTTATGTAGACAAGTGTGAGTCTGATATGAAGAAGAGAGAAAAGGAGAAATAATAGGTCTAGTGATATAACTGGCATTTAATTAGCCAAATATTCACTACTTTTAAAAAACTCACTTCAAGTAAAATGACATATTAGATAATAACTTTAAAATCAATTTTAATGTGCTTTTAAAAGGTAAAGAATTTTTTAAATGTAGGTTTAGCAATTGTTTTCTTGATAAAGGCATTATTGTTCTGATTTCAGACTGTCTTTTCCTGAATCGTTTAAATTCACTTAATACTGAAGAATAATCAGAAATAAATTTTAATATGCACTACTAGCTGACTGTAATGGTTTGTGTTAATTAAAGAAATCATAAATCATTACAGCCAGCTAGTAGTTAAATGATATGATGTAGGGATTTGTTTTAAAATATTTCAAAAAATTAGACGGAGGGTAGCTTAAACAAATAGGATTAAAACTTAAAAAGTACAGAGTTGGGTCCGGTGGCCAGCCTGGGTCGTCAGCGGGCCTTGCTGGGGTGGAGTGGGGTCCACCCCAAGGTCGCAGATGTGGTTTATTTATAAAATGGAGTATTATTCTGCCATAAAGAATGGCAAGATTCATTCATTTATGTGCAAGTGGATACACCTGAAGGACACATTAATAAGTGAAATAAACAGATCACAGATAGGCAAATACCGGATTTTCTCTTTGACATGAGCGCCAGTAGATGCAAATGAGCTCTAGAAAGTATGACAGTTTTTGTAGAAAGGGAAATTTCCAAAGGAAATCTGGTGTGGGAATGTAATGAGGGGAAGGAATAAATATGATTGTGAAAGAAAATAAAAGAGCATGTACATAGGGGGTGGGGAGGTGTGGGTGGGTAGGGATGTGGGTAAAAATGACAATTAACTTGTGTCATATACTGGTACAAATTCCCCAATGTTATGTGTGATTGTGAGATGAATATAAAATGTACCAATAAAGAATTCAATTTAAAAAAAATCTATAGAGTCTGTTTTATAGTCTTATGAGAGCTTGTGGGATTTTCTCTGTATTGGTATGTTCAGGTTTTCCGTAACAAGTTGGGGTATAGGACAGAAGCGTTTGGAGACTATCATTCCCTAAGCGAAATCCAGCACATATGTTTACACCAGCCACAAAGCTGTTCTTCATCTGTGTCTCTGGCATGACTAGACTAATGAAAGCTTGACTGACTCAATGCTTCAATGTTAGAGTAGTAAATCCAGCTAATGTTTTAAAATATTTCCCACTCCTTGCACAGAAAGTATACAGAATTCATTCAATTTCTTCCCTTCTTTTGAAAACTTACATTTTAAAAAATCAAAACCACTTTCTAAATCACAGAAATGTATGGAATTCACAAGGAAAGCAGCACTAGACTTTCACGGAGTGGTTTTGCTCTGAGTTATTATGAATTCCTAAAGTATACAGTATGCCTAAGTTAAAATAAAGATCGGGATTACAGGCATGAGCCACTATGCCTGGCACTGTGGTATGTGGTCCTAATTGCTGGTGGGTGTGAGTCACCACACCTGGTATTATTATATGTGTTTACCAGGGATTACACCAGGGACTTTGAACTTGCTAGGCAGGTGCCAGAACCACTGAGCTAAATCTCTGGCCCCAAATCTGTCTTATCTTGTGCCACACAGTGAGGACTGTCATCTCTGAAAGGCAAAGGAGGAAATTATTGAGTTCAATGATACCTTCATTTCTCTCTTCATAATTCAGTGATCCTCCATGTTTATTGTAAACCAGTCTCTTATCTGCCCCCATCAGCAAAATACATTCCCAGCTGATCCAAAGACCTGAAAAACACTTAATAGTTTATAGGCAAAGACTATATTGGGCATGGAAATATAATGTGTGAAACCAATAATTTATAAATGATCCTCAAAATTTGCAGATTGTTTTTCCCAAATTGAAATCTGTCTTTTCACAGAAAGTTAGAAATCTATTTTAGACACAATACAGTAGACAATATTTGCAATATTTCACATGGTGTAAGAAAGTTACTTCTTTGGAGTGAAAAGAATATGGAAGAGGAAGTTATAAAAACAGCAGACCAAGGAAGTCTGTAGCTATTATCCTGATTCTATATTTACTTTTTTGTATTGCTTTGAGGTAATTTGCTAAACATTTTGGGTCTATACTGACTATTTACAAGGTGAAGATAATACTTCTGAACAATGCTAAAAAATAATAACTGCTGGGCCTGGTGGCTCATGCCTGTAATCCCAGCACTCGGGAGGCAGAGGCAGGAGGATTGCTGAGTTCAAGGCTTGCCTGGGCACCATACTGAGCTCAGGGCCAGCCTGAACTACAGAGCGAGACCCTGTCTCAAAAAATAATAATAATAATAATAACTGATACAAATGATAGTTGATACAAACATTTTAAAACATCTTTTTTTAACAATTTGTAATTGTTCATTAGGACATGTTTATAGTGCATAAAGATCACATTCATGGGGGGAAGTTGTACCTGTGTGAAACAGCTTAATTCTTTTTACTTGCCTTTCCCCTCACTTCCTTCCCCCTGGTCTCCATCTCTTGGTTCCCTTCATCATAAATGGATAACTTAAGTGGGGAGAAGTATTTTGAAAGGCTGGAGTATGATAGTCGAGACTGTTTTACTGATTTTTCAGTCAGTTTAGTTCAGTTAGAGGTCAAGCGAAAGAACAGTGAATTTGAAGAAACAATCTGTGTGGCGTCAGTTTAGTAATAGACGTGTAAAGAAGGTTTTAGCGTCTGATATCTATGAACTATGCTCTGAAAACACAGTCAATGCTTAAATTATAAAAACCATATATTATGATAGTAGAAAACCCACTGCCACAAATCCGCCTCAAACTACTTTCACTCGCTTCGGAAACTATTATCCCACCCTTCCTGCCAGGCTCTGCAGCAGCTCTGGATTCTTCTTGTGTGAGTGTCTTTAGTTGTGCTGTCGTGGCCGTTTCACTGTCTGGAATGCATTTGAAGCGCTTAACTCTCATGGTGATTGTGACCTGGGAGAGTCAGCGTGAGGGCGGGTTGCTATGAGCAGTCTCGCGAGACCTTCGTTCTGCGGGATGAGACTTGGTAGGAGCATTTGCATTTCTGATGAGAAAACAGGAAAGAGAACGCTAAAGCTGCCTTTTTTTTTAATTCTTTATTGGTACAATTTATATACATCTCAAAATCACATATAACATTGGGGAATTTGTACCAGTATATGACACAAGTCAATTCTCATTTTTACCCATATCCCCATCCACCCACACCTCCTCCCCCCCTTATACATGCTCTTTTCTTTTCTTTCTGTATCATATTTATTCCTTCCCCTCATCACATTCCCACACCAAGTTTCTTATAGAAATATTCCACTCTATAAAAGCTGTCCTACTTTCTAAAGCTCATTTGCATCTACAGGTGTTCATGCCAAAGAGAAGATCCGGAAATTGTCTATCTGTGATCTATTGATTTCACTTATTAGTATGTCCTCCAGGTGTCTCCATTTGCACCTAAATGGATCGATGTTGTCATTCTTTAAGGCAGAGTAATACTCCATTTTATAAAAAAAAACCACATCTTTATCCACTCTCCAGTTGATGGGCATTTGGGTTGTTTCCAAGATTGAGCTATCACGAACTGAGCTGCTATGAACAAGGATGTACATCTGTCTTTCCAATGTGAGTTTTTAAATTCTTTTGGGTATATTCCTAGCAGGGGAAAAGCAGTGGGAAGGAAGGGGTGAGCGTGTTCAGAGTGAGGGGAGGCCTGCGAGGAGGCTGCTGGCGATGTGCCTTTTACCGTAATCAATCTGTCCGAAACGCACAGCCCGGGCGCCCCCTCCATCACCTCCCCCCATCCCGGGCGTGGCCGCGCGGGTTCCAGGCCACCAGCAGGTGTGGCTGTCGGAAGCTCCTGGACTCCTTCCTTGGATCTCACAGCAGCTCCTCTACGGTGAGGGCGACGCTCCCCAAGCCAAGAACACCCCCTGGGAAGTAGGACGCCGCATTTGGGGCCATTCGCTGAGGGAGCGGAGCGAGGCGTGCAGGGCCCGGCGTGGCCTTCGCCTTTTTCTGAGACACTCCGCCCACATTCCCACGCTCCGCCCACATTCCCACGCTCCGCCCACATTCCCACGCTCCGCCCACATTCCCACGCTCCGCCCGCGGGAGCAGAGAGCTGTGGTCTGCGGTCCGTTTAGTTTTGGACGGAAGCCTCGCAGGCCCAGACCAACCCAGCCCCACAGACCTTGCGCTGGCAGCCTGGAAAGTGGGTCGGAGCGTCTGCGTCCTATGGTGGCTGACGGGGACTAAAGTTCAATCGCTACTACAACGCTCATGTTTTCAGCAGACTTTACATCATATTCTTCAAACTGCAAAGCAACACCTGCTTTTCAAGCCCCGGCCACATACCAATTACTGTCACAGCAATCGCTGCCCAGGCCAGATGCTGTTCTTAGCATAAATTCAGCTGTGCCCTTCTTGTAGGCAGCCTGCTCAGAAGGGGGAACGGGCCTTGATGCCAACAGCAGGCTGTGATGTTACTGTGCGTCAAAATTTGCTAAATCTTGTAAAAGAACATAATTAAGTTGCCTCTCTAAAAATGTAAGCTTTTTCTCTTCATCACAACCACTCATAGAAATACTCACCCCATAAATTATTATCTGTCTCAGCCAATTTTTTAAAGCTTTTCTCCAGGTTTATTAACAGGGAAATATCAGAGGATTAAACCAAACAGACTTTGTGTGGTGAGATGTCAGGGCAGCTTTATGTATATAATGAGAAATATCTCTTGAAAACATGAAATTGTAGCAGAAATGATTTAAAAAGATATGTTCTATGTTGGTGTAATGAGGTACACAAGAGAACTAGGGATGATTTATGTTTTGATTCGATGTGACAGGACTTGGATTTTCATGCCATTTAAATTTTATTTGAATCTTTGTACCACTGTCATTTCAACCAGTCATTTTATAAAACAAGAGTTAATTATGTGCCTAGTGTGTGGAAGGCATTATAGAAGTAGAAAAAAAATTATAGTCACTTTGTAAGGACCTCACAATCCTATTTATGTCAGAAAAGTATAAAACAAAAAAAAACTCAAAAAACAATACAATTAAAATAATATTCAGGTTTTGTGGCAACAGAAGAGAGCGTGACATTGATAACCTCATTTAGTAAGTATCCTCTAGTGTTGGTGTAGCATTTTTTTAAAACGTCCTCTAACAGCTTTCCAAAGGGCCCCACTTGTGCGCAAACGATCCCACACGCTGTGCGCATCAAGCGTAACCTACAGAGCAGAAATGTGGAAAGGAGTAAGACGAGAAATCCACCCGGACTTGTTCCATGTTTCTTGCTTAAGGAAATTGGATAGCTCAAAATTGCTTTGGCTCCTAGAAAAGTCTCTCTCTGACTTACTTTCAGAATTGACCCGGAGGTCAACGTGAAGAAGTCTGAGACAGCCCACTGGTGCTTAGGCTGACAGGCATACAGAACCCAACCCGCACCCGGCACGAAAGCACAGGGATTCTGAAGAAGGGAGAGAGGCGCTGGTAACCAGACAGAGCCGGTTCCGTCCCGCGGTGCAGCGCGCTGGGTGCCGGCGGGGAGAGAGAAGGCTTTCCCACGGGGCAGCCACTTCTCTTCTGAACCCTGCTGCTGCCCTTGGAGAGCTGCGTGAGGTTCTGAGCCGCTACCTTTGAGAGACGCTGCCTGGAAGAAGGCAGTTAGCTGGGTGCTCTGGGGATTTCCAGTTCTCCCTTGTCTGGGTCAAATTCCAAGAGTGATGATGGGAGAGAACTCTCTCCCCTCGTCAGATCGAAGTGTTTCTGTTTGAGTTTAAGCCAGCGCGAGAGAATCGGGCAGATTGTGTTATTTATACAGAATAGTTGCTGGTTTATTTTCCAAACAACTCACTAAGATCCTGTGGAAAACAACATTAAAACAACATTTGCAAACCAGCTTGCAGATAGGAAATTCTGTGTACGGCGGGATATTTTTCTGTTTGGTTTTAATCTTCTCTGCCTAAATGTTTTGGGAAGTATATCTAGATAAAATTATAGCTATTTTATACATAAGTAAGTTATTCCTCTGGGGTGTGCGTGTATGTGTGATATAGGAACAGATGTAGAGTTAGTATCCTTTCCCTGGCAAGGCAAAATTGTTTTCTATTCTCTTTACCTCTATTCTGAAATAAAATTAGAAATCAACGAGTATACATCATGTCTGGAGAAAAAGCACATTATAACAAGCCAACTTCTCAGCCATAGGCCCAAATGCTTGGAAGGGCTTCAAAGTGCCCCTGCAGCCTTTGACCAAAGCCTGGCAGCTCCACAGAGGAGCTTAGTAATGGGACAAAGTCTGCCAAACGTGTGAGGTGTCAGTGCCAGCCAAGGGGAGCTGGCCAACAGAGCAGCCAGGAACCCATAAACCCACAGTGCCAAGATAATGTCGGCCAGGGAGGCAGGAGGTGGGGGACGGTTTCCAGGGGTGGGACTAGTTTCATGACTTGCTGTGGTGTTGCTCAGCCCTGCTCTCTGTGATTGCATGCGGACTGCTCCAGTGCCACATCCATCATTCCCTCTGACAGGGTCGCAGAGCCAGAGAATGTACAACAATTTGTTCCGAACAGGGCAGGGACAGCCACTGACACAGAAGAAGATAACCCTGGAGGGCTGGCCGCGAAGCCCACATCTCCAAATCCCACATCCCGGCAGAATGAGGGTGTGCTGCCTTGAGTCCCAGCACTGCAGGGAAGTGAGCCTGAGAAGCAGTTGGAGAAGACACGGCCAACCAGGATGGGGGAAGAAGCACAAGCAGGATGTCTTCCTGATATAAGTAGAGTTGTTGAAATGTCTTCTTGGTGAAATGAAACAATGTGAATGTTTGAAAGGAGGGACACATGAAATCGGGCTTTATAATTCAGGGAACAAATTACAGGAAAGAAAAGTGAAAGATTGGAGTGCCCAGGCGAAGACAGGTGAAATGAGGCGAGTCAGTGCTGGTCATGATCTGAGCGAGGGACAAGCGTCGGAGGAAGTTCACTAGCGTGGACCAAGCTTTCTATGTAAGTTCCACTGGTCTCCATCACACAGAGAATAGAGAAAAATGCCTCTGGCCTTCTCCCCCTGAAAACTGTTGGCCACTGAAGTGAGTGCAGGCCAGGTGACTGATACTGAGGAGAAATAATGCTACTCCTCTTGATTTATTTCTTGGAGCCAAAGGTCACTGACTCTCCTCGCAGCAAGCACCACGCTAGACCTGAGCTCGCCGGTGGCATATGAGACTGAGAAGAAAGCAGTGCTACCAAAGAATGCTACCTCTCCATTCATCTTAGTTTTAATTACCACCTCTTCCTACCTCTCAGTGGATCTGTGTCCTACCTCTAGATCTCTTGGACACTCTCAGGATGATCCAACGACCCGTGCGTAGATTTCTACTCGAACTTACAGCCCTGCTCGGTTTGGTATATTTGCAAATGAAAGCCTTTCCCATTTTTGAGCCTAAGACTCTCACTGAGGGAAACAGAAGAAAGAAAACTTATACAGATATCTGGCCAGGTGAAGCCATCCGAAGCCTGAACAACGTTAGACTAAGATCTAGCGTCTGCGTTATTATCAACATTAACATCATTTTCCAGCAAAATTCTTTACTTCCAGTAGCATCTTCATTAATCTCAGGCGTAATTGTCCATCCTCGCTACCCTCACTTGGATCTCCTTCTCGCAGAAGCCTGGTAACCGGGCTCCACACTCCCACACCATTACTTTACCAATTCTGGAGAGTTTTTTAAACTCCTGCTTTGTGCACCTTTCTTCTGCTGCTGTAAGTGACTGACTAACTGCTGTGGGATTCGGCTTCCCGTAGGAACCGATCTGCTTTCCTCAGCTCACAAGGAAAGGCGCCTGTACCTGAGACACAGCAGTGTGCCCTCGGCCACCACCAGCTCCCAGCGGTGCGAGTTCATTTCCATCTTCCCTCTTCTCATCCGCTGTTCCCTCCACTCAACTCTCTTCCGGACACTAGGCCTAGTATTATCCTATCTTAAAGTCCAAGTGGAGTTGTTTTCTCATCTTATAAAACAAACTTTCATAATTACTGACTTTTTCCCTTAATTTTTCAATGTGCACATGGAGAGAATTGTGAGCAAGTGTCCGGCGGAGGTCCCAAAATCATTTGTAATTACAAATGAGCGCATAGATTGAGCCCTCCCATGTGAAACTGACTTTGTCAGGCTACACAACATAGTCTCGCTTCTGACCTCGCACTCTTCCCAAAGACCTTGAGTTGCGTGGAGTGAAAATCCCTCCATGCTGCCTGCCATTGCTTTGGTCTCCTCCTCAGCGCCTCCTGCTTGGCTGAAATAAATTTAAGTTGAATTGAATCCCCCTTGAAAAGCTCACTTAAGCGTTTCATTTCAAGAAACCGATGGCTACATTACTGGAAGACTTAAACATTCATTTTCTGCACTTCATTTTCTTTTCCAAATTTAGATTTTTGTCTTATATTTTTTTCCAGTGAGCACAATTGGTCACAATAGGTTGGGACAAGAGCCTCAATATGAGACAGGGCTCGTGGCTGATAACAACATTTCTAGCTGAGCAACAGGAAGAGGCCACTGGACACCCGTCAGCTCACTGTGTCTGAACATGAAGCAGATACCCATGAATTTTTAGGATTTGATGTGCACCCATGGGGAGCCTCCCAGCAAGGCAGCACCTCCCTTTCGCCCCTGAGAGGGCTCACAGGTAACAGAAGCCAGTGTTAGGAGTCCCCTTGCTCCCCAGAGGGTTTGGAAGGAAATGACATCCTGGAAACATCACTGCTAAAAGTGAAACTGAAAAGTAAACACCGGAATGATGGAAGTTGTTCCACAGAAGCTCTCTCACATGCGCCTTTTTTATGTTTCAAGCCTTAATGACACATTAAACTGTTATTCTATTTTTACAATAACAGGACAAAGCCATTTCAACTTCATTCTACCCATATTCTTTCTCTATAATTATTGCTGCAGTAATAAAGCAAATGCCCGCTCCCTATCCCAGATGTTGTGTTATGAAGTAATTTGTTTATTACTGACTTATTTATATTACCTCTTAAATTGTTTTTTAATCAAAATTTATTTATATAGGAGATATTCCAAACCCAGTCATTAATCTTTTGGGCGGTGAGTAGAATCATAGCCAACCACAACAGTAAATGTCAGTTCTTAGACCAACAGCTCACACATGCTCCACGCAAGTGCTACAAATTACTCTGCAAAGTTTTAGAGTGTTTAGTAAAAGCTGAATAGTTTTCTGACATGGTTATTTCCACTTTCTCAGTGTACGTCACTCCCTGAGTACTAGGACACATGTGGAAATGATGCCCTTTACACACTGCTGACTTTACATCCACAGCTCAGAACATGTCTGAGCTCTTAGGGATGAAAAAAGACCCCATATATCAAGATGACGTGAAGGAAAACAATCCGCTTAATGCAACATGAAAATGGTTTGTCTTTTCCAACAAAATAACCTAAGAGTTGAAGCAGTTTTGAAAGATAAAATGATTGTTTGAATATTTCCTTCTTGAAGTCATTTTGCTTAGATCAGCCTCCACCTAAAGATACTCGCTTGTGGTGAGACTGAATTGGCAGTTTCTCTTGCTGCAGTTGCAATTCAGAATTTAAAACCTGGACGCTCTGGTCCTTCCTACTGCACTCCATCAGAGCAGCCTGGCAGACCGCAGGCCAGAGTAAAACCTGCACCTAGGGAGACTTTCATCCACAATGGGCCGCATGACTTGGACCAAAATGAGCAGCCGCACTACTCAAATCAGGTTAAAATCAACTGAACAGATCAAACCAGGGAAGCTATCTCTTCTTAATATGCCCAGATCAGCTTTGAAATGGAGGCACTTAGGCTGAACAATGCAAAAGTACTGATCAAGCACCAAACAGATGAAATCACACCTCTACAGCATTCTGTCTCCAAACACAAAAGCCTGAACCTAAATCTAAGGCACTGTGAGTAGATGCCATGCTGTTGGTTGGGAGATGAGGAGGGTGGTGTTCAGAGTTTTGTGCCTTTCCTATCTAATTACTTACCTGAATGTAAAATCAATGGAGTTAAATGGGAAAGTCTAAAGTGAGAGAGACTTGTAGCTGTATTTGTCTCCTGTCTTACCCTTGGGTAAACTAGCAACCCTGATTTTTAAATACAAGGGAAGCAACTTGAGTAGATCATGAAAACAATTTAAGGAATGGTGCTATTATTTCAATTAAAGAGAATTAAAATATTATAGTGCTTAAAATAATAGAATGCAGTAGTATACATAGACATGATGTCACTATATCCAGAGGAATAAGGATCCCTGAAAATTCTCCACTCCATGGAAACAATGAGAACAATAGAAAATTGGCAGAAATGGCTTTCTCAGCAGTCTGGAAACCAAACAGAGGCTTGGAGCAAAGGGGGAGCTGGCTGGATCTTAGACAAAACAGCAAATTTGTGCATTTTAATTTCCTCTGTTCTCATCTCTTTACCCAACCTCCAGAGTAGACTTGAAAATTAAAACCTGCACTGGACTGAGAATTCAACAGACTCGGAACTTCCAGAAGGAACCTAGAGAGACAGAGGTTAGAGTTTTCTCAAGCCACATTCCTAGAGAATGGTCATTCAAGCTATCTGCTGTGTTCCGGAAGAACCCACTCACTAGGTGGCTTTATTTGGCCTGTCTGAACTTGCCCAGTTAAACATGAAGAGGGGCAAATGCTGAACATCACGGATAAATGAATCAGTAGGTAATAGTGGGGGCAAACAACAGTCCAACACAGAACCACAAAGGGAAAAGCTGGAGAATGTACTATTCTAGGAGGCTCTGGAAGGTTCATCATGATAGTCCTTGGACTCTAGAATGCCACATGCACACAGAAGCCCGGAGCAGCCCCTCGGGTCACACCCCTGTGAGTCTGTACCACCGGAGGTTATGGACCCCAGCATACACACGGTCCCACTCAGCCCTCTGGGGTGTACACTTTAAAATTTGCCAGGTGTGGTGGCTCACACCTGTAATCCTAGCACTTGGGAGGCAGAGACAGGAGGATTGCTGAGTTCAAGGCTTGCCTGGGCTACATAGTGAGCTCAGGGCCAGCCTGAACTAAGCGAGACCCTGTCTCAAAAAAAAAAAAAATAGATGCCCTATGAAATCATAGTGTTCAGTGAAATAAATCAGACACAACTTGAACATCACATTGTTTCTCTTATATGAGAAATCCTAAATATAAGTAAACTAAAAAGCAAATTAAAAGATAGATCATAACCAACAGTAGATAGATTTTTTGCAAAGGGAAGTGGAACCAGAAATAGAGGGAGGGGAGGGTGGGGTGGGGAAGGGAAGGGAATTTTAAAAATTAAGATATATTATATACTTCTAACTCCCCATGATACATATATAACTGTTATGGATTGCAATTTATGTACTAATAAAAATTAAAAATTTTTAAATGATAAAACATAAAAAATAGAGTACAAGAATTTTATGGAATGTGAATTGTATTTATTTCAATTTTTAAAACTATCAGTTTACCTAAAATTCAAGTACTAAAAATCAAAATAGGCACCACCGACACATATCTGAAGAAGCCTGACTCCTCACTCACCCTTACCTGAAATGCAGACAAGCTGATCCATACTTCCAAGGCTCCAAACACTTAACTCTTCTTAAGGTGCCACGTATGAAAACATGAGGCAGTTTTTTGGCCCTCTAAACTGTTCCATCTTTCAGTGAAGTCTACAGTAAAACACATTCCAGTGTAAAAATCTGTCATGTTGCATGCATACTGAGTTTACTTGCTTCACTCTGTGCCTTAAACCCAATGAAAATAACATAAAATTAATGTAATGAGTATAAATGATCTTTTGTTAAATTTTTGACCTCATTGAAACACATGTATATGTATGCTAAGTCAAGATGTGAAATGTGCACATTGCTTTAGGCATGAACAAAGTGTTAAAAAGCCTTGAACTAGAATGTTAGAATTCTGAAAGGAACCAGACATACATTGGGATAAGAGAAACTTGTACTAGCTCAGTACATTTCTGGGAAAACAGTTAAAATGACACACAGGAATTGTCGCTGTAATAAATAAATCAAATATACAATGGTTCAGAAATATTCCAGGTTCCCTATCAACCCTCAGCTTCAAGCACTGTTTTCCACCTTCATTACTATCCATGTCTCATATTTTCCTAGCATAGGGCTCATGAGTTGCATTTCTTCCTCAATTATTCAAAATCTAATGATTCAAAATCTAATATAAATTCAAAATGTAATGATTTTATTTCTTAGACAGCTTCATAGTAGTTTTGCACTTAATAGATATTGTGGGTTGTTAAGGCAGGTTAATAATTCACTGATGTCAAGGAAAGCTGAATCAGAAAACAAACATTTCACTGTAGAATCAGAACAAAAAAAAAAATTGATCTTCCATGGCACACGACAAGCTTGTATTATCCACTCTTTTGGAGAACACTTGGGAAATTGTGGAGACAAAGCCAAACCATTTCCTGAATCACATAATTTCTTATTTATGCATTTTCAAAAGCTAATAAAACAAAAATCTATCTCTGTACTGGAATATTACACTTTAAGTAACATTTTGTGGTGAAGACAGTAGACCACAGAATCCAGAGCTGTGCTTTTCTTAGGCAGCTCACAGTCGCGGTGCAAGCTCTATGTCCTCTCCTGATGGTTCCTGCTGCTGACTTCTGCTGATTGCCTGTAATTTATTGACCAGTGGGTGGTGAACAGCAGGACCGTGAGACCACACAGCCCAAACAGCAATGAAAAAAACACTTCAGACATTTTTCAAGACCCTCAATTTATCTAGTGTTTATTCTCTTTCAAAGACACACATGTAACTGCTCAGTCACAACTGCAAAAAAAAGCAATTCCTTTTGGAAAGTAAAGTTCTTACAAAAATATATGTGGACTCTAAGTTCCAGATATCAGAGTCTCATTCTGCTATAATCTTGCTGCCCCTGAATGTAAGCGTCTTCAATTGTGAACCTGCTTGACTGACTTCTTTTTCTACGAATTCAGGGTCAGTAAGGGACTAGTTTCCCCAACTTTAAGATCTCATTTTCACAATCATAAAATCACTAATAAGAAAAAGAACTAATCTGCATAAAATCTTCTCTTCAGTGTTCAGAGTACTCCATCACTGGCTTAAAAAAATCAGTCTGAGGGCCGGAAGGTTAGCTCAGTGGTTCCGGTGCCTGCCTCGCATGCGCAAGATCCTGAGTTCAATCCCTGGTAACCACATACAATGCTGGGCATGGAGGCTCACACCCACCAGCAATCAACCAGCAATCAGCACCACATACCCCAGTGCCGGGCGTGGTGGCTCACACCTGTAATCCCAGCACTCGGGAGGCAGAGACAGGAGGATTGCTGAGTTCAAGGCTTGCCTGGACTAGGTGAGCTCAGGGCCAGCCTGAATTACAAAGCGAGACCCTGTCTCAAAAAAAAAAAAATCAGTCTTATTACAAAATAAAAGCAGTTTCATTGACTTTAATACCTACTGAAAGTAAGGTTCATACAGAGAGCTGCAATTAATTATGGCAATCATTATGTGTAGGACTTTGCCCTCTTCGCTAGCTAATCAATTAATCTGTCACTGTTTTGTGGATTTGGTAAAAGACATAAGTCTCCTGGTGCAGAGATAAAGATTATTGTTATTCACAGCACAGCAAGCCACATGAGCATCAGCGTGAGTTTTTAGTTTTGCTCCAGATTCCATGGGGTGACAGATGAATATCCGTAGTCCACAGAATGTCTTTCCTTGTGGATAGAAGGAGGAAAGCAGCTTCATGCCCAAGAGTAGGCAAGAGGAGTCCTGAATTTTAAAACAGACCTACAACCCTGAACTGTCTCCCCCAACCACAATTCAGGAGGCAGCCCAGGAGAGATGACCACTTCCTGAAGACAGAAACTTGGTGACCAAACTGTTTTTACTAAGATCCACTAATGAGAGGCTATAAGAAGGTGAAAGCCAGAAATCGGAGAGTCAGAGAAATGTGGCACAGTCCTCAAAGGCAAGGCTGAGCATACCCAGGGGGATGGACTTGAGTTTCCCCACTAAGGGGATATGTCTGCTTTGGTCTCAGACCTTGACCACAGACAGAGCTAGCAGCTCAATGGCTATCAACTTCAAGACTCATCTTCTAGGGGTGCTTCTGGGAGACAGATACCCACTGCTCCAGCTGGTACTCCAGGTAGGGGAGTGTCAGAAAACTAGGTGACAGTCAGGCCAGGCTGGACTGACTGATGCTCCATCGCTCCTTAGCCCTATGGATTGCTGTGCCATTGTTATCAAGTTGAAGGAGACTTACACCAAAATAGAGACCAAGCTAGAAACTCTCAACAAGGTCTCAGTGAGTAAGGCATATTTACTGTCAAGAGAACCTACCAACGGCATAGCTGCAGTTCACAAGGAGTGCACTTGGGGGCGGCATCAGGCAGATGGTGCTGTTTCATAGGGAAATCACCTCTGGATCTTTAGGTTGCCTTTGAGTCTTTGAAATTGTGATTTATTTTCTCCTTCAAGGATTTTATTGTTGTTGTTTTTGTCATTGTTTTTGCTGGAGCACCTAAAGGAGCCGGGACATAAGCAGTGTGTGAGGGAAAGAACAGCCCGTGGCTCTTACAGGATGGCTAAGCAGAGGCATCTCACACTTCATCTCGCTTTATATTCTGATGTCCAAGCCACAAAAAAGTATCGCATTGAGGGAAGCAAGCTGGCCCTCCACCATGTCACTTATCAACCCTGGGCTTCTATGAGCCCCACAAAGCTTCACCACTGAATTTAAGCATCTTTTCCCCCAAAAGAATACAGTAAAAGCTTACCGAGGGCACTGGGCTGGGGCTCACTAACAATCCTTCCGTGGGGAGCATGTAGTGTGCAAAGAAGCATAGAGGGCCACCTCCTGGGGACCTTCAATTCAAAGCCTCTTACTCCTGCTGTAGTTTGAACCTTAAAGGCCACCATCAGCCCATGTGTTAAAGCCCTTGTCCATAGCCTGGCACCATAGGTGGAAAGTGTAGTCTAACTTTGAAGTTTTTGGTCCTCCCCATGGCAGAGATTCCAGTATCTTTCAGCCTTCTTCCCTTTTCACCCAACTTCTGAGTCTTGAACTGGTTTTATCTCCTTTCAAACTAATGAAATTGGTCTATTACTGTTTCACACACACGATCAGGAGACTCGGGACTTTTGGGTTGACAGAACGCGTTACTCACCACACAAAACAGGGTTGGAGCATCAGTGCGTGCTTTGGTCCCGCTCGGCCCAGGGTCCGTGATGGTGAAAAGTGGGGTCTGCCTGAGGGCTGCACACTCATCTGGGGTTGCTGCTGCCGCTGAGGAGCCCCAGGGTAACCGCATCTCAAAGCAAGTGATGGGCAAGACTGTGCTTTGTCCCGAAGGCCAGACCTGACTTCCCCGCCAGGCAACCGAGAGTGACCTGCCGAGAGAAGAGTCCGGGTCTTGCGTTCTCACTCTCCTTCCGACCGCTGCTAACCTCCGAGCTGACTGGTGCCTCCCCCAGAGCGCAACAGACACTGCCAGACCATGCTAAGTTCTTCTCCTGTCCTGTCTCATTTAATCAGCCAGCGCAGAAGCTCCGCGTCAGGGCCGCGATTCTCACCTTCATTTTACAGATGAGAAAACTGACAGTCAGGGAGCTTGAGCGGCCGTGATCACACAACAGTGAGAGGAGAGATGAACTCACAAACCCAGGCCTGATATCGTCTCTCAGGCCGTTGACTCTGGATTTTACAGTGTCCCTCAGAGCACTTTAATAAATAGGTAATAACTAGGGTCAGAGATTTGTATAAGTCCACTTTGAGAGACAGCTAGCATAAGTACAAGAGTTATGAGCAGAGACCATATTTCAGTTGAAACTGCCCAGATGAAGCGGGTAGTTGTATTTTCTGTGTATATTCCACTAAACCTGGAAAGGTCACCATTTCCTCAGTTTGGGAAAATCTGCCTTATTTTAAATCTGTCATTCTAAGGTATTTATTTATACCATTCCATAAGGCGTTCACAGAATGATTTGTTTGTTTGTTTTCTGAGACAAGATTTCACTGTGTAGTATAGGCTGGTCTTGAACTCACTATGTAGTCCAGCCTGACCTTGAACTCACAGTGATCCTCCTGCCTCGGCTTCTTGAGTACTAGGATTATGTGCATTTGTCTAGCTCCTTTCTTATTTTTATTGTAAGGATAGTTTTCTTCAAAACTTTTTCAAAATATAATGAAAAACAAACTAAATGGGAAATCTTATATGTGCAAACAAAATTTCCACCTTAATATAGCAAAGCAGTCTTTTCCAAACCATTGGCTTGAAAGCTTGTCTGCCTATCAAATCTAGCCTGAATCACATTTTCTAATATTCTACTCATTCTCACCTGTTTTCCTGTTTCCCCACCATTTGGTAATTCTTTTCATCCAACAGATAAACTCCAGCCAGTATAATAATAAATATGCTGTTACAAAGTGATAAAAACCCAATTGTCTAACAAGAGATTTCGTCCTGCTCCTGAATAACATTCATGTACAAAAAAACCTCTCAATTGAATGCTCCTCTGTATGTGTCATTAAAAGTGCTGAATATAAGAAAGTCCTGAATATACAAAACAGACTTTAGATCAATTTCCATCTACACATTCATAACATAATAACATGCCCACGTGTATTTGAAGTAATGTCATAGTGAAACATTCACAGTAATGAAAATCATGAATTAAAATAATACAGATATATATGCATACACATGAAGTAAAATTATAAAGAAATTAATTTAATAGCATGCAACTAAATTTTTCATGTCATTAGAGCTAAAGTTGCATCTGTTCACAAAAGTGAGAAGATGACTAGCAACAGCAGTAGACACTATTCCAGGAGTCTACCTCACTGGGGAGAGGACACGCTCTCCAAAAAACAGGAGCATCATCAGATCATTTCCAATTAGTTCCAGCTACTTGTAGATTCTCATTCTAATCCATATAAGTAAAGCAGTAAGGGAAGAGAGTCGGGAGAGAAAAGGGAGAAGAAGTACAATTTTCATTTTCTGGACATCCTTAACAGTGAAGTTGTTAACGTGCACGCGCCCAGTGGGCTTTGGTGGTACTGCAGAGTCAAGCACTACAAAGCACTGTCCCCAGGGGACAGAAAGAGCCACTTTGGGTTTGATGCAAAAACATGTAAAGACCAGAATTTGTGAGTTATGTGGATAGAACAGGCCTTTGATGTAGGCACTGTAGAAAAAAAACTATTAAGAATAAAGAGGTACCGGGCTGGAGATTAGCTCAGTGGTTCCGGCGCCTGCCTCACAAGCGCAAGGTCCTGAGTTCGATCCCCGGTAACACATAGAATGTTGGGTGTGGTCACTCGTGCCCACCAGCCATCAATACCACATACCACAGTGACAAGCATGGTGGCTCACGCCTGTAATCCCAGCACTCGGGAGGCAGAGACAGGAGGATTGCTGAGTTCACGGTGGCTTGCCTGGGCTACATAGTGAGCTCAGGGCCAGCCTGAAATACAAAGTCTCAAAAAAAAAAAAAAAAAGAATAAAGAGGTACCAGAATTCTGTTCTGATGGACATCAGAGTAAAAAGAAGAGAAAAGAAAAGAAAAACTGAGGTGAGACTTCAGTTTTAGCTCTGGTGCCCAGAGTATCATGGCTCATCATAGAGAAACTGACTGCACTGGTTTGTTTTGTTTTGTTTTGTTTTTGTTTTGTTTGAGACAGGATCTCGCTTTGTAGTTCAGGCTGGCTCTGAGCTCACTATGTAGCCCAGGCAAGCCTTGAACTCAGCAATCCTCCTGTCTCTGCCTCCCGAGTGCTGGGATTACAGGCGTGAGCCACTACACCCAGCTGCACTGGTTTTTATATCCAGAGAGCATAGCATCTGTACTTCTCTCTTCTGTATAAAGATTATCAACCTGTATGCAACTGTCAGGCTTACAGGGAGGAGTGACCATTCTGGAGTTAAACCTATGGTACCAAAGGGTCCCCAACCTCTACAATTAAGTACCATAGTGCACAAATAGGCACACAGGAATCACATCGATAACAATGTGCCCGAAGTCCCACATGCTCAAATTTACATGTGTTGCTCCTGGGCAGGTCACCTGACTGCTACACTGTGGTTTTGCTACAGTTAAAATGGGCTGGATCAATTCTTCCCTACTATTTCCTGAGAGTATGAAATTTTATACATTTTAAATAACTTCATGGGAGATCAATATTAGAACATTGACTATGTAGAATTTTGCTAGATTCACTTCAAAACAGCCCATAATTTTTGTTCAATGAATAAAATTTCATTTCAATTATCCTTCCTTTATATATTCTCCCTTATTATTATCGTACATATTTTGAAACTAACAAGCATACTTTTTTCTAAAGGACAGATAAGAAATACAACAAGCATTTGGACTCCAGAAAGAATAGAAGCCTATACACCAGAGACTTTTTCTCCCAGAGGTAAGAAAATTCAGCTGGAAGTTTTGGCCAATGCCCAATATATTATTCAGCAGCTTGTATATTATCTGGGTCCATTCCAGCCAGCCAGCTAAATGAGAGCTCTCTCTGGAGGTAACCATTCCTTTTCATCTTCCATACTGAAGTCTCTCTCTTGATAACACACTTCCAAAGCATCTGTTTCCAGGTTACATGCAATATTAAAACCAGTGCATTCACAGCTATGGATTGCTGTTCTTTCTCATTTTCATCCATTTTTTCAGAAAACACAAAGAATAGCCAACTAATTCAAACAGCCGTATAATTTGCACAAGGAGATTCTGGGCTGCCATCTTGGAAGTCTTAGGCCCTTCTCACTGTTCAGCCATCTCTCTTAGGAACGTCAGGAGGAAGTCAACTTTCCAAAGAAAATGGCAGATAATTAATCTCCCAGGACAAAGAAATGGTGAATCATTTGAATAGTATTGCCTCTCATTTTTAGCTACAAGGGCTTTCGTTTTGAAAAACAATAGTTCTGAAATTAAAATGTGAGATCCTTTAAGACAAAAAGAAAATGGTACACTTCTATTGGTATAATTCTGGTCCAGTTTTTATTCACTGTTGAGAATGTTAATGTCTTTCATAGATTTCACAGAACCTAAAACAAGACTAGGTGTAAATATGTATTTAATACCTGTGAAGATTTAGGTGCAGACTGAAGCTACCTCCTCAGACACTGCCCCCCCTAAAAAAAAAAAACACAACAAAGCCTCATGCAATTTCAAGAGTAACAAATTTTTCTGAACCTTCACTCTCCCAATAAAACCAATTTTAAATGAGATGTTTTTCTCCATATAGCACAAGTTGCCATAATTGTTTGACAGTTGCCCTCTGACCTGTTCATTTTAGAAGATCCACCTTTGTATCAACCTCTACTTCACTCGATAAGTGTGTGACTACCCTCAGATCACCTGCGTCCCCCATTGCACTCTGTCATGAGTGTGTAGAATTTACCCCCTGTTGACTTGCTACTCTCAGATCCTGCAGCTTCACCCACCCACAGTGCACACCTAGTTTTCCAAGCTTGGGGTCAGAGAGTCAAGTGCATTTCCCTACCCAAGAAGACATATGCTATGTTTGAATTTCAATAAAAAAGAGGAAACAAAATAGTAATAAATTATGGTGAGTGGCCAAAAAAAAAAAAAGTGAAAAGAAAGCAGTCAAGGGACCGACAGTGGCACTGAGGGTGGAATGACAGCTGATTGCTTTGGGACCCACCTGGGACATGAGTGGATCACACTTTGGGTGTGTCTGTGTGAATCATGGCCTTGAGATCTATGCCTCATCCATACCCCTTGCCAGTGACAGAGTAGTTTTGCTTCTCTTTATCTGCCTTGGCAGCCCAAACCATGGACTAAATCCCCTAAAACTATGAGCCAAGTTAAAATTGTCTTCCTTTAAATCCTAGATGTTAGCCATTGCATATAGAAAAGTGGTCTGAAACATCACTGTTCGTGTATGGATTATAAGTAGGAACCTTTAAAAACCATGTGTGAGCAATTCTGCAGCATCTTGCCAATCAAAGTGAAAGTACAAAGAACCAAAAATTAACACCCTTGATGTTATGCTGTTCAATCAGGAATAAAAAGCAGAACCTGATGGTTATGAGGGTCCACACGTGGAGCCTGGTGTCTGGGATCTAAGCATGCCCTACCCCTTGTTGTTGTGGCAGTTTACTTAACCCACAAATGCTTCCCTTGATTTACCTGTTAAGTGGGACTCTCAGCACACCACACAGCTGCAGTAAGAACACATAGGAAATATTTAGGCCAGTGTCTAGCATGCAGTAGAGAGCCCAGCTAAGTTAGCCTCAGATGTCACAATACTATCTTAAGCCCTCTGCAGTAAATCCCCAGTGTGTTCATCAAACCAACCAACTTGTCAGTTATGAATGAAAATACCATATAGATTGATATGGCCAATTCTGTTTTTCATTTTTAAAAAAACAAAAAACAGGGCCGTAGATTTAGCTCAGTGGTTCCGGTGCCTGCCTCACAAGCGCAAGGTCCTAAACTCGATCCCGGTAACCACATACAATGCTGGGTGTGGTAACTCACGCCCACCAGCAATCAATACCACATACCACAACCGGGTGTGGTGGCTCACACCTGTAATCCCAGCACTCGGGAGGCAGAGACAGGAGGATTGCTGAGTTCGAGGCTTGCCTGGGCTCCATAGTGAGCTCAGGGCCAGTCTGAACTACAAAGCGAGACCCTGTCTCAAAAAAAAAAAAAAAACATGAGTATAAATTGACTCAGTTTAAGATGCCATTCAAATAATCTGCTCTGAATCTCAGTTCAATTAGCAACCAAAGCATATATTTATTCTCTAATTATTTTCTAATTACTAAGTTCCCATAAGTAGTCTCCGTGATATACCATGCTGTGAAAGTAGTAACAATTTATATTGCACACTCTCAAGCACATGGCTCAGCAACTTCAAAACAGGTAAGTCTAGCATTTGATAGCAGCATTGCCATAAAAACAACAAGAAAGAGCTCACTACTTGAACAGTGACCAAAATGTAACTTCAGAAATAAATTGGACATTTATCTTGACAGAAATTAAATGTTAAAATGAGAGCAGAATGTCAAAGAAAGTAAGAATGTGGAACAAAACTAAAGTTGGTTCTTAAGAATCTGTGACCTGAAAATGGGACATTTGGAACATTTGTAGGAGGCCAAGGAGGATAGCACATGCCCTCTATTCCCAAGAAGTTTGCAGCGCTATAGTTACATGGTGTAATACTTCATGATTACATGCAGTCCTGAGTTAGTTACATGATGGGCTTTCACTAGTGTCAGGCACAGTGCTGTTAACTTTCACAAACATTATCCAGCGCAGAGACTACAGGTCAGCTTTCCTCACCCCTGACCACACTCTTTGATCCTGCTTTCCTATACAAGAAAGATTGAGAGGATAAAAGCTAAATTTTCAGATTCTTTGAAAGTAGGAATTGTAAAATGTTACAGTTCAGAATTTCCACTGGCTTCATTGTTCCTGGCTGGGAAGGATCCAAAATCAGTTCCCTTGATTTGGTAAAGCTTTCTTACTTTATACAATGCTCTTGAAAATGGCTTTTTGCTTAAATTAGCTTAAGAGCATGGTTTTCCAAACAAACAAAACTAAGTGCTGTCTGTATGTGTGTCTGTGTGTGCATGCATGTATGAGGGGAAGAGAAAAAGGAAGGGGTCAGGGGGACTAGGAAAAGGGAAGAGGAGATAAGAAGGAAGAGAAGGAAGCAGGAACTCACTCACACAGTTGCGGATGTTGGAAAATCCTAATGGATTGGAGACCCAGGAAAGAGTTGGTGGTCAATTCAAAGGACAGCAATTTTGCTATTAAGGTTTTCAACTTGATGGGAGGAGGCACATTTATATTCTGCAGGGAAATCAGATCTGCTCTAAGTCAGCTGATTTACAGATCAATATCACCTAAGAGATGCCTTCGCAGAAACATCTAGAAGAATGTTTTACTAAGTGTCAGGTCACTATGCCTGGCCATACTGGAACCTAAAGTAGCACATACCCTCAAAAATAGAGCAGAATTTTATTAGTGTATGTTCGCAATTTATAATATCTTCTTTTGGGTAAGTGCACATATAGTACCTTGACCTTCTAGTCCTGGTTAAGCTGTGTATTTCTACCTGTTTCTACAGTATTCTCTATGGTTACCTCTTCACTGAATTTTCTCTGAGACAGCTCTTTTTTCATGATAGCCCTGCTATTTCTTCCAGCCTTCCAAATTCCATCCTTGGTGTTTTCCTTTCTTTGTTAACTAGAGCTGTGCTCAACAGGACCTTACTCTGCATCTCTATTATCATTAGAGAGAGACCTTGGTAAGGTTTAATTGCATCTCTAGATGCCCAGACCAAAATAATGGCTTTGTTTCTAGTAATAAAGTAAGATTGCAAAAAAATATGCTTCAGCTCTCAAGAGCCTGTGACCGGCTCTCCAAATCTTAAGGGTTATTTATAGCCCAGATAGAAGGGCCACCCCTCCTCTAAAGATTTAGTGTAATTCTTGGAGAATGGTAAGTGCACTAGATATATTCCCAACCCCACCCCTGGACAGAATTCATTACTCCCAAGAGACTCTAAACTTGGCTAAAAATACAATATATTACATTGTTTTATGTGATTATTTATATCTCTGTCCACCACTCTGCCCAAAGTGTAAGACTCTTAATCCAACAATACTGCTTTTTCACTGTTAAGCTTTACTCTCTACCCTGTCACAGCCCCTCTTTGCTGTGGGCCCAATTTAGAACTCACTATTCGTCATCATAATCATTCTGCTACAAACCATGATTTCTTCCACTTCTCTTACTCCATCTTATTCTCCTGGCAAAGATCCAACTCTAATTAAACCCACCATTCTCTCCTCCACACCTGTACATGAGCAGCTGAACAGTACTGGAGAACAACTGAAAATCAGTCTGATCAGTCTCTCTCCGTGCACACATATGAATTGGCCATGTAAAATGGTGCAGCAAACTATCCGTCTCTTTATAATTGTGCTTTCATGTTCTACACATTGACTGTCTCACAGTATGAATGCTTTCCTGAGGCTGCCCACTTCCTTCTCCATCCTTTAAAGACCTGGTAGCTCTATCCGCACCTTAAAAGGATCAGTGTGGCCAGTAGTCTCTCTTCTCTCAATAAACCTACCAACGAATCCCTGCTTTGTGCACTGCCTCTTGTCCTCCCTGTAAGTATGAGCTGATCCCAGCTTCACTTGGTTTCTGGATTTCAGGAACCGTCAATGTCCAGAAATATTCCCCACTGTTTGTTCAAAACAACCTTTCCATTAGACTCACACCTGCATTGATCAGCACCCCGTTTGATCTTCCTTATAGCAGAACCTTGCTTCCGCTTACTTTCCTTAACCCACGCGAGGGAGGCTTCTCAACCATTCCACAGAGACACCTTTCGGTAAGGTAGATGATGACCTCTATATCCAACATCTGTGGATATTTTCCTTCTCTGATTTTATTTGTCTTAAATTCTTAATACAATGAATTGCTTTCTGAAACCCTTTCTCCTTCTTCTAGCTTCCTTGGGAGATTCTTTTTTGTACTCAATATGACTCTGTTTCAGTTTCTTTTTCTTTCTTCTCTCAAGCTCAGCCTTTTAATTTTATAGTTATCTGGGACTTCATGTGAACAGCTATTTCTTCCCTATCTACCATCTAACTAGGTGATTTTTATCCCATTACTATATCTTTAAATGTCACCTGATTGCCATGGTGAAGAAGCCCTTTGAAGTGGGCTTAGACTGAAGACCCTCTTATCTAATGGGCTTTCGATGTGTCTCTTTGGATACCTAAGTAAGCATCTAAAAGTTAGTATCAGAACTTCTAATCCTGGTCCCCATGAACCCTTTTCTCCACCAAATTTCTCTGTCTTAGCACTAACTAGCATCTAAGCAGGTATTCAAACCAAAAATCTTGAGAAACTTCTCATCACTTACCTGTGTTTTTACATCTCCCATGTGACCAGTGACAAGGCTTTCCTCCAGCATAGTGCGCACCTGCCACTCCCTGCTTCCCTTGTCTACTCCATATCTCCGCAGTGCTGGGAAGAATATCTTAAAATGTAAATGAGTTTTACTATCCCACTGATTTGCCTTCCAGCTTCCCAAAGAAGGGAATGAAGCACTGAGCAGCTCACCCTGGCCACTGTCCCCAGCACTTCCTCTCCAGTGCCCTGCCTCCTCCACACTTTCCTCCTCTACTTCTCAAACAGGACAGACATCTCTGTCTGAGGGTCATGGCACAGCGCCACCTTCGGCTTGGAGGACACTTCCTTCCTGTTCTTTGTGACTGAGCTTCTCAGTCACATGGGTTTCCTTTCAAGCTTCCTCCTCAGAAAGATGTTATTTACCCATCAATCTACAAAAGCACACGTTTCATTTCTGGTGAAACTGGTATTTATAATTATGTGCATCATTTAATATTTTTCTTCTTTAATAATTCATCTATTTATCTTTCACTTTGTATTGTGTATCACACTGTAATGTAAGCTTTGCAGTTGTACGTGCCACGTTTGAGTCTGGCTGTTCCGTGCTATATATCTAGAACTGAGAAAACTCATGAGTATATAATAAGCATTCAATGTCTTATACACATGGTTAAATGACAAGATCTCCAGTGGTTTTTCATGTCTAGGATAGAACTGATCTTGGTGTCTTTGAAGATGGATATAGTGAGTATAACTAATATATAACTATAGTGTATTAGTTGCTGAAATAATTATTATATGTCAAATAAATCAAGACAGTGCTCCCCATCTACAGAGACAAAAGGAATAGCTATCCCATGAATGTAGGGAGGCGATGACAGTCTCTCCAGAAGCCCTTTGGATAATCAATTCATCACTCTATCTCCTTTCAGCACACTTGAAAGAGTAAAAGTGGAGTCCAAGCACCATCCCCCAGTGAGCCTTGCTGCAGGCCTGGATGTCCTCGTGAAATATCCTTTCTCTCTGCATCCCTCGTCCGGCCTACGAGTCCAGGAATACAGACTGTCTTCATCATCTATGCTAGCTCGTTTTTATCAGCAAAATAAGCAGAGTCTGGAGAGAATTTCCCTCCTTATTTCCCTCTAGGGAACAGAAAAAGGAAGATGAAAAAGTCAAAAGAACAAAATGACATCTATGACTTTACATTCTATGCCCCCTTGGATTTTCTGAGGTGCAATTCTGGTCCCCAAAGTGACAGTATTAGAAGTGCTGATGAGGACATTCATTCATAAAGGTGCAGCTTTCATGGTTGGGGTCTCTGTTTCATAACAGAGGCCTCAAAGATCTCCATGGGCCCTTCCTACTGGGTGAGAATTCAAGAAGTCTCCCTCAGCCCTAAGAAGGGAGCCCATATTAGACAGGCAACCAGCCGGTGCCTTGAGGTTGGACTTGAGTCTTCTGCACTGTGAGAAGGAAATTCCCATGCTTTACAAGATGCTGATCCTGTGGCATCTTATAGTAAAAGTCTGAAACTGTATAATGGCAACTTTTAAAGAAATCAAAGCTTTGCACTTGATCTATCTCTAAATAGGACTAAGGTACAACTGACCTACCAAGAATGCTAATAGCTGTTATTTAAAGTTTTACGTTCAAATTCACGACCAATGTGTTTCATAGGACATGATATTTGAGAAGCATAAGAGCCTCCTAGAGTATTTCTTGGGGACCCAGCATCTGTTCTGGCCATAAAGAAAGAGCAGTTCAGTGGTTGCACTGTCTTAGAAGTCAGGTTTATTTCCTACAAAAGCACTCTAGCAGTTCAGTGACTTATAGACTCAGTGGAAGTTGTAGGCAAGACTCCAGCCCCAAACTCAGGTCCACAGCAGACAATTTTCCATCCATCAGAAAAGCTCTGTACAAAGAAAGCATAAGATTTAAACCAAATCCTGCACATCTCGTGGGAAATTTACTTGGTAAAAGCAAAAGCAAAAAGGTTGATGAGTTCATGCCTAAATATTTACGTGTGACCAAAAATTTCATTACAGAAAGTCCAAATATTGATATGGCTACTACAGAAAACAACCAGTTAAAACTCTGTAATACCTCAAGCTTAGAGCCTTTTCTCCCCAGGGAGAGCAAAGCTCTTTGTAAATGTTCTGCTCAGTGGTAGCCAACAGGAAAGATTAGGGGTCACACAGGTCCTGCAGTCTCCATTGATTTCTGAATGACAATAACACACGCTATAATGAAGTTGTTTGTGGATCTACACACAAGGAAACTCTACAGTATCTCACTTGGGAATGAAGTGTAAACTCAGCTGTTGTGAAATAGTTTGATTGCCTGACAGCATCCATGTGGAGCAGCAAATGTGACGTGTATCCCTGAGGGAAAGTTTCATCTATTAGAGAAATTACTTGACCTTCCACTTATATTGTGTCTATCAAGCCAAACAAAGACATAGAATTTTAATTAAAACTTAAGCTCTATGTAGACCAACATAGACCATAAAATCATGAAATAATAAATAAGAAAATAAATGTCTTTGTCACTTCTCTTGACACTAAGATACAATCCCTGACACTGACAACATAAAGGAGAGGTTTGTTTCAGAAGTATGAGGCTTTGTGTGGTTGGCCATCTCCAGACAGAGCACATTTGTGGAAGGCTCTGAGCAAAGAAATCTTGCTCAAGGCATGGTGGCCAGGAAGCAGAGAGAGATGAAAGGGAATCACAGGCCCCACCTGTAACCAGGCCTCATCTCCTAACATCCTATCTGCCATTTTTTTCCCCATGTTTCAACCACCTTCCCAAAACCCTGCCTATATGTGCCTAAAAGCTTAGGAATGTCAAGCATGGTGGCTCACACTTATAATCCCAGAACTTGGGAGGCAGAGACAGGATGATTGCTGAGTTCAAGGCTGACCTGGGTTACATAGTGAGCTCAGAACCATCCTAAACCACAAAGTGAGACCCTGTCTCAAAAAAGAAAAAGAAATAGAAAAAAAAGCTTGAGAAGGACATTGTCATCCAGTCCAAAATAATAATCACGTTAATTTCTGATCAATCCTCTTTTCTAAGAGACATTACCTCCAAATAAAGATCACTTTAGTAGCATTTACTTTAAAAATCTAGTGATATCTTCATCTATGGCTGATAAACAGATAAACCCAGATTTGTAGCAAATATAAATTACAAGTTGACTCAGTCTACAAGCTTAGAGTAAAAGTAACCTAAAAGTTATCATCTTGAGGGGAAAAAAATGATAAAGTGAAATAATTTCCTTAATGGACAAACATTTGTTTCCCAGGAGGACTCCTCTAACATTGTTCTCTACTCAATATTTTCATAGACTAAACATACCACAGACATTAGTCTTCTCCATTACCTTTTGATTAGTTGGAGGAAATAGTAGGAGTGTGTTAGCTTTTACTCAATGCAGAGAAAAGCTTGGGACTCCCAGCAATTCTAGTATGTTCATGCATATGGTGAATAGATGTTCAAGGCATGGAAGCATGCTCTTCAACTTTTCACTTATCAGAGGACAGATCAGTTTTTAAAATTACTCTGTAAAATCCATGTTACTGATATCATGAACAAACAAACATTTATGGAAAGGAGGAACTCATCAATATTATTTTTCTTATGACATTTATTTCATTTTTCTCTGGCTGAAAAACTGTCTGGAAGAGAAGATTCAACCCTGAAGTAACACTGGGATTCCTTCCAGTTGTGTAAACATGTGTTGTGATTTCTCCTCATTTCAATCTCCTAGTCATGGCAATAATCCTACTGCCAGTGATAGTCTTTAAAAATATATATTTATTGGAATTATTTCTATAATTCCTTCAAATATTTTTAGACCTATATTTTATCCTGAAATGTCACTGTCATCTAGTGGTATTAATATGAACTGTAGATTTAAGATTCCCAGTAAATATAATAAATTAACTTATAAATTAAATTCTATGTTAGTGTTTTTTGTGTGTGTATGTGTGTGCATGTGTACATACATAAATACATGTTTAATCCTTGTAATAGGAAAGCAACTTTAATTTAGAGCTAGAAGTAATGAATTTTAGGTCACATAGTTCATTTTATCTATTTAATTTTGAGCAAGTCATTTAACCTAAATCTGAGCATTGTAAATAGATTAAAAATAGTGGTGATCACCCTGACATTTAACACAACAGTTGTAAAGAAAACACAACTGATGGGAAAAGTGTTTTGCAAACTTCCAACTATATGAATAAAAAGTCATATTTTAAAAGATCCATTTATATGATATTTACTTGTGTAACCTACAACGCTTACCTAAGTAGTTCACGTTTTCAGTTGAAGATCTGCAAACCTTCAAAAATTGTCAACTTGGGGTAGGGATTTAGCTCAGTGATTCCAGGGTCTGCCCAGCAAGCCCAATGTCTCAAGTTTGGTCTGTGATACCACATATCACAATGCCAGGCATGGTGGCTCACACCTATAGTCCCAGCACTGAGGAGGCAGAGGCAGGAAGATTCCTTTGAGTTCAAGGTTTGTCTGGGCTACATAGAGAGATCAAGGTTAGCCGGAACTCCTAATTGAAACCGTGCCTCAAAACATTTTTTAAAAGTTGTCAACTTCCTAGAGATTATAAATTGTTAAAGTATTTGGTAGCTAGTGGTACACAAGAATACTGAAGAGATTAAGAATTACTGTATTTAATGCCGGGCGTGGTGGCTCACGCCTGTAATCCCAGCACTCGGGAGGCAGAGACAGGAAGATTGCTGAGTTCAAGGCTTGCCTGGGCTACATAGTAAGCTCAGGGCCAGCCTGAACTGCAAAGTGAGACCCTGTCTCAAAAAAAAATAAAAAGAATTACTGTATTAAACTTTTAATAAATTCATTTTCTGTTTTAACAATGTTCTAAAACATTTATATTCCACTGGAACCAGTAATAAATGCATAGAAAAGCATTTCAGTTGACTCGACCAACATATTTTGCCCTCAGAGTTATTGTTACTAAGAGACAGTGAAATTTGTTATTGAATTTTAGCTATGCAGCAGTGTTAAAATGCAAGTCAACACATACACCAAACACATGTGCACAAGGTGATACCTAAAACCTCCATATCTACCAACTCTGGAACAGCCCCACCCCCTCTGCAGAACACTCTCCATGAGGTCCCCACTAGTCGGTTCCTTTGGGTTGTTCACATTTTAGCTCAGCGACCTCTTGCTTCACTGTTCTTGGCTGAGCACAGCTCTGAACATCATCACGTGCACTCCTTACGTCACCCCTTGTTTCTTGTTGCTTATAGCATCATCAGACAATTGTGGGTAACACAATAGCTACTCGGTAAGTACAAATGGAATAAGTGTTGACATTTTAGCTTATGTGCACATATGAAAACTCAGTTGAAGTATGTGCATAAGCATTATGCTGTAAAAATGCCATTATATACTCCCATAAGTATAAGGAAATGAATTCTTAAAGTTTTCTTTAACAGCACCAAATTTAATTGACTAGGGCTGGAGATTTAGCTCAATGGTTCTGGCGCCTGCCTTGCAAGGCAAGGTCCTGGGTTTGATCCCAGGTAACCACATACAATGCTGGGTGTGGTGACTCATGCCCACCAGCAATCAATACCACATACCACAACGCCGGGCGTGATGGCTCACGCCTGTAATCCCAGCACTGGGGATGCAGAGACAGGAGGATTGCTGAGTTTGAGGCTTGCCTGGGCTACATAGTAAGCTCAGGGCCAGCCTGAACTACAAAGTGAGACCCTGTCTCAAGAAAAAAAAAAAAAAAGTTAATTGACTAATGTGTTCTATTTCTCTTTGGGTAGGAAGAGGCCAGAAAGAAAAGTCAAATCATTTTCAGCATGTTTTTCTGCTGTTCAAGTATCATTTTAACTTCTTTCTTTCAGATTAAGACAAGCTGTCAGGCAAATGAATCTTTGAAAAGAATACTGCTCACTTGGATTGTTTTAAGGCCAATTAAAAAGGAAAACAGTAACAACTGTCAGCCTTCATTTGCCAAAGTAACAAGCCATACTTCTGTAGATAGAAAAATATATGTGTTTCAGCTTCAAAACAGCCTGAAACATATTTTATAAAGTACATCATACTTACTGTGAATAATGCCAATATTTTAACTAAAGTTACTAAAACTTTTAATCAACTTAGGACTTCACAGTAAGGATTTTAAATCTTAGGATTCTACCAATGTAAACAAGTTTCCTGGGTCAAGTTTAGCCCCTGGGTAAGTTATGTTCACAAAAGCATCATAATCTCAGCTACATAACAACTTCATTTGCCTTTTCCAGTGAGCCTCAATCTTCCCTCCAGAATTTACTATCTAGTTTTTAGCAATTAAATTCCAACCCAACACCTTTTTAAAATATTCAGCCTCCCCACCTTGCCTTCACAGTCAGTCTTGAGATTGGTATATGAATTTGGAAATTAAATGTGATTTATCTGCTAAGTTCCTTATAAAAGGCAAAGGAACAGTACTTGAACACTGATAAAAATCTGATACCCTTGCTTATATTCATTTTCTCCTCACAATAATAGATATATTATTATTCTGCATAAAAGTAATCTTGACACGAGGTCAGAGCAGAGCTGGGGGGTGCTCGCTGTCATGCTCAGGTACTCACAACTGTTTCCTGATCATTCTATGCCCAATTTCAGAACAATAAATTAAGCCAGTCTTCTGTTGGGTATTGATAAGCAAAACTTAGATTCATGTAAAATACATGAGGATGATGTGTTTAAGAACTTGTCATGTAGCAAGTGCATGTCTTTTTCTCATAAATCTTACCAGCTGTCACTTCTTTGAGATTGATAGTAAAAATAAAAATAGATATTTGTTCCATTTACTTTCTTTCTTTGAGAAAGTAAGAAAATCGTATTTCTAAATGGAATAATTGAAAAATCCACTACTAACTTATTTCATCTGTGTCAGAAAAAGAAAGGGAGAGACGGAAAAACAGAGAAAGAGACTTTTCTTTTTATTAGAAATGTTATGCTAGAAACTATAACTACATAAGCAAGTATATTAACAATTTTCAGTAATGCAAAACTCAATATCTTGGTCTATGGTCATAATATAAAATCAATTTTAAAAATTGATTATGAGCTAGATTGAGTTCTTAGCCAGTCTATTCAGACAGATCTCTAGAAGTTAAAGAAATGTAATCATCTCTCAAATGCTCCTCAGAAACTTTATTGTAAGCAATGTTCTTTGACATTACATTCAATGTACATCATCACTACCTTTATCAACCCTCCTCTCCAGATTTCAAAAGCTTTGGAAAACAAAAAGTCATTTCACTTTAAAATAAATATTAGTACTAGTTAATTAAGAGGCATATAGTATTATCTGAGATAATACTATATGGTGTAAATACATTGTAAATGAATAACTAGTTCACACATCACGGCAATTCATGCCCTTTGGATCTTTTGAGGTCTCTTCAATGAATGAAGCAATTAACACTTTGGAAGTCTGTGGCAAATGGTGTCTTTTGGGAGTCCCAAATCAATGGGCTGGCAAGCAGTTTAAGAATTCCAATAAAACATTTCAAAAAAATTCAATTTAATTTCAAATACCTGCATCGACAATCCTAGATGTATGTAACCAAGTCAATATGTTATACACCATGGAGAAATTGTCACAATTCCAAGAACATGTATAAAAAGCAAAAGATTGTTCTCTCCACAATTAAACCCAATGTAAACAAACAAGAAATCTTTCATGTAAGATCCTTTCCCTAAAGCTTAATAAATCCCAAATTTCTTTTCCAAGCTATAAAATGTTATTTGTCTTCTTGTCTTTGAGTTTCATAAATCCAACTGTGTGTGTGTATGTGTGTGTGCATGTGTGTGTGTGTGTGTGTGTGCAAATCAGATGTAGGAATTTCACTTTTCTGATTCAGTGTTCTTATAGATATCAGGAGTAACCCAAATGGAGAAGGATGTACCATCTAAAACCTTTAAATTAAGGTTTCTCCTTGCCAACCTCCACTAACACTTTGGGCCAGTTCTTCCATTAACAAGTGTTTATTTTTGAAGTTGTACATCCATTTTTATAGTTTGAACATAATACATCTTTGTTTCTTTATAAAAATTTGTCAGATTGCTTTTGATAGCACAAGATCTCAGCAAAGATTAGAAAGATCCTTGCTCTCTTTAACCAGGTATGAGCCTGAAAGTCTTCCTGAAAGATTCAAGAAAAATGTTTTTTTATATTTATTCATACTGTTTCTACTTCTTCATATAATGTGAAGAGAATTAAGTAGGAAAGGCATTATAGAAATGTAAATTAAAAATTAAAACTTGCTAAAAGGGACAGAGAAACAGATGTGTCCAGCCCCTTGAGAAGAGCTAAGAAATAAGATTGCTACTGTTTTCTTAAGGCATTTTCTCATGACTATCTTTAACACAATCTGAGTCATCCATGATTAGATGAAATCACAAAAACTTTTCATGAGGAGAAGAGGGCCAAAAAAATGAGTTTATCTGGAATTATATAACTGATATAAATTATAATTACACATTTTAGTGTTGTAAGATTAAAAGGAATGTTAGCTGAGAGGAAAAAAGATCCTGGACTGAGTCTAATGGATCTAAGTTGAAATTCTGGGTTAGTCACCTCCAATCAGGTCCAGCTATCCATCTCCTGAGCAGTAGTTTCTTCATGTCTTCCAGGAAGATGGCAGAGAGGTGAGAGGCAAAGAAAGAATATCTTTGCCAGTTACCATTCCAAAACCAGGATACAGCAGCTTGAGGAAAAAAAAGTGGAAAGGAAGTGGATCCTCAAGACCCAGGAAGAATCTGAGGCAAGAAACAAAGAAAACAAAAGAAAAAGAAAAAGAAAAAACTTTAACCGAAAGACAGAGCCTCTCTCCCCAAGCCAATACTCGCAGCCTGGGAGGGATTGCTGAACTTGCAGAAAGCTAGTGACTTCTGAAGGCCCACAGGCCCCTCCAGAGAAACAGGCTACTGGAGTAGAGCAGTGGTCACACCAGAAAGCAGTAGCTCCTGTTTTCAACATGTATAAATTGGTTCCAGACAGAGGACAAGTGATCAGTGCCAGTCAAGTAAGTAAGTAAATCAGCCTACTGCCCCAAGGGATGGAGGATGTGTGCACCAGTGACCAAGAAGGGATTAAGTTCTGAGTCAGCCCTGGCAAGTGCTCCAGCCTCAGGATCACCGCACAGCCTCCCTGCATTCCAGCTCCCTGCCCACCATACTGAAAGAGTGCCCACTGGGAGAGTGAAGAAAACCTGAGGACAAATGCTAGAGTACCCAACTATATAAAACAAGTATGAATGAACATGAAAAGCCAGATGAGCACTAATACAGTAGTAGTAGAGGAACTCGATATTCCACTGTCACAAATAGGTAGATCAATTGGACAAAAAGTCAATAATGAAATACTTTAACTGAACCAATGTTTTGAACAAATGGACTCAACAGATATCTACAGAGTATTTCACCCCACCAGATCAGTGGGGGTGTTGATCAGCTGCTTACGAGTCATTTTCCAAAAAAGGCAAAATGCTAATTCATAGAACATGTTTAATTAAATGCAAAGGAATTGAAATTATTCCCTGTATACTGTCAGGTCGGACCATAGTGCCTTGAAATTGGAGATCAATAGCGAAAGAATTCCAAGAAGCTCACAGACACATGGAAATTCAACAACACTCTCCTAGGCAACCATTGGGTCTGGGAAGAAATTAAAGGAGAAATTAAACAGTTTATACAGTTAAATGATAATTCCATTACAACATACAGGACTCTGTGAGATGCAATGAAAGCAATTCTATGAGGGAAATTCATAGCAGTGAAAGCCTACACCAGGAAAACAGAGTTAATTTAGATAAACAAATTAATGCTGAACCTCAAGCTGCTAGAAAAGGAGCAGCAAGACAAAGCCAAACTTTTACAAGGGAGAAAATTATAAGGATTAGACCAGAAATTAATGCAATGGAGACTAAGAGAATGATACAAGAAAAAAATCAATGAAGAGTTTGTTCTTCAAATGGAGAGACAAAATTGACAAGCCGTTCACCAACCTTATCAAACAAAGGAAGGAAAAGGTTCAAATCCATGCTATTGGGAATGAAAAAAGGGAAATCACCACAGATCCAGCAGAAGTCCCAGGGTAATAAACACTTTGAGAATCTATAAACCAGTATGATGGAAAACACAGAAGAAATGGATAGATTCTAGACATATATTAACTTCCAAAGTTGAACAAAAAAGAAATAAAAATGCTAAACACACCAATATTAATCTATGATATTGAAGATGTAATTAAAAACCTACTGACAGAAAATGGTCAAGAGCTGAAACCTCTCATGCTAAGATCAGGAAAAAGACAAAGATGTCCACTATCACCATTCCTGTTTAATATAATTTGTGAAACATTAGCCACAGGAGTTAGACAAAAGAAAGAAGTAAAAGGAATAAAGATAGGAAAGGAAGAGGTTGTCATTGTTTGCTGAAGACATGATACTCCATACAGAGGATCCTAAAAACTCAACCAGAAGACTGTTGGACTGAATTGCCAGATTTAGTAGCAAAGCTGGATACAAGATCAACTTTAAAAAATCAGTAGCCTTTGTATACACGAGTAATGGACTCCCTGAAAGAGAAATCAGGGAATCAATTCATTTCACAAGAGCATCCAAAAGTGAAATATCTAGGAATCAATTGAACAAAGGAGGTGAAAGACCTCTACTCTGAAAACTACAGCACTCTGTAAAGGAAAATTGAAGAGGACATCAGAAAGATATCCCTTGTTCCTGGGTAGAAAGAACCAATATTGTCAAAATGGCCATACTATCAAAACTGTTATATAAATTCAATATAACTCCAATTGAAATCCCAACAGCATACTTCACAGAACTAGAGAAAATAATCCAAAAATTCAACTGGGACCAGAAGAGACATAGAATAGCAATACCAGTAAGATCATGGCAGGAAGTATCACAATCACCAATTTAAAATTATATTACAAAGCAACTGTGACAAAATAACAGCATGACACTAGCAAAGAATCAGACTTGAGGATCAGTGGAACAGGCTAGATATCCAGAAACAACCCCAGAGATACTAAGCCACCTCATTTTTTTTTTTTTTTTTGAGACAGGGTCTCACTTTGTAGTTCAGGCTGGCTCTGAGCTCACTATGTAGTCCAGGCAATCCTTGAACTCAGCAATCCTCCTGTCTCTGCCTTCCCAGTGCTGGTATTACAGGCCTGAGCCACCACACCTGGCACTGTGGTATGTGGTATTGATTGCTGGTGGGCGTGAGTCTCCACGCCCAGCATTGTATGTGGGGATCGAACTCAAGACCTTGCACTTGCGAGGCAGGCGCTGGAACCACTGAGCTAATCCTCCGGCCCATAAGCCACCTCATTTTTGACAAAGGAGCCAAACACCCTTAACAGAGAAAAGATAGCCTCTTTAAAAAATGGTGCTGGAAAAACTAGGTTTCCACCTGCCAAAGACTAAAGATAGATTCATGTCTTTCCGTGTCCACTAAACTAAAATCAAAGTGCATTAGAGACTTAAATATTAAAACAGAAAAGCTACACCTGCTGGAAAATAGATTAGGTAGAACTCTTGGAGACATTGGCATAGGGAAAGACTATGAACAAAATTTCAGAAGCACAGGAACCAGTAGAAGAACTCAACAATCAGGGCCTCATCTTATTAAAAGCTTCTGCACAGCATGAGAAACCACCAGTGGAGCAAACAGACAACTTACAATATGGGAAAAAATTGCCAGCTGTTTTTCAGACAAAGGGCTGCCATCTAGAGTCTACAAATAATTTTAAAAATTACCCCCCATTCAAAGACCCAGTTAAAAATTGGGCAACTGAAATAAACAGACACTTAAAATGAAGAAGTGAAGGCAGCTAATAAACATAAGAGGAATGTTTAACATCACAGGTCATGAAGATGAAAACAACATTAAGATTCCATCTCACTCCAGAAAAAAATCAACCAACAGCAAATGCTGGTGGTGTTGTGGGGAGAAAGGAACCCTCCTCCACTGTAGGTGGGAATGTAGACTGGTGCAACCACTGCAGAAATCAGTTTGGAGATTCCTCAAAAAACTAGGATTAGAGGGCCATTTGACCTTGTTAGTTCCCTGCCTGGTACATACAGGAACAAATGAAAAATTAATAGCACAGTGACATATATGCACCCATGTTTATAGTGGCTTATTTTATAATCTTGGAAACAGCCCAAATCCCTGGATAAAGATGTGGGGGTTTTCTATTAAATGAAATATTATTCAGCCATTAACCATGATAAATTTGAGTCATTTATACTCAAATGAATGTTCCTTGAAGACATAAGTGAAGTAAATAGGATGTGTAAATACCATATCATTTCTCTAATATGAGAAACTGAAGTTGTAAATGAGTTCCAAAATGTGTGACTGATATTGTGAAGTAGGAGGAAAATATTTAAAAGAAGAAGGAAAAAAGGGGGTAAGAGTAGATAAAGAATGGAAAGAAAACATTTGATGGTTAAAAAAATGAGGAAACAAATCTTATGTATACAGAGGGTGGGGTTATAGAAAGGGCAGGGGAATGGGAAATAAATGTGAAATTGTGTCATGTACTGGTATGAACTCTCAATGTTGAATGTGATCATAATGTATATAAAGTAAAATCAATTTTTTAAAAAGTTTTTTCATGTGTGAAGTGTATACACTAATGTTCACAAGGGCAAAGTCTCCATCATTTTATTACTTCATTATTTTTATCAACTAATATATACAAGGTCCTAATTAGACATTGACAGTTGAACATTAAAATGCAACACAGTTATTAAGAAGCTCAATCTAATTAAGCATGTCAGATTTTAAGACACAATAGCAATCTAACAGTGTGAGGTGTGTTTTATAATGTTTTACCATGGATTGGCATTGTCCAGTGGAGCTAAGTAGCATATAGGAACCAGTTCCTGAAGACCTTTATAATGAAAGATGGCAGAACCTGCAATGGTCACTTATCGTCCACTCTCCTACTTTGGTATTTCAATATCCCTGGGCATATGGGATTGCAGAATAGAAACTGTATCCCCCAGCCTCTCTTGCAGCTATGTAATCAACTTATGGTCAACAGAATATAAGCAGAAGAGATATGAACAAAGTAGTCATTCATTTACAAGAAAGGCATTCATTGCCTCCCCTTGCCCTTCTATCTAGCTTCCTGAACCCAGTCCGACTCTAGAGACATCTGTATATTGAAACAGTCTTAGGGTTGGGGGAGCAGCAGGATATGAGCATTCCAGTTCTCTCTTTAATTTCCATGAGCTGCCATACTAGTCTTGATAGTCTATCCCCAAAATGGTATCTAAGAAAGAAATACATTCCTGTCTTACTTAATCCACCATCATTTAAGGTTTCCACTACATGCAATTGTAGTTTAGAAATACTGGATCTATCCAAAGGCCAAAGAACATCAATAATAGATGATTTTAGAATGTGAATTGGTCAGATCACCATTTTGAAAGTTCATACTTAGTTTAGCATACAGAACTAATGGTGTGTAGTCAGAAAGCCAGAGGAAGGAAGAGGATTTATATTACATCATTAATTCAGGGAGAGCTTTTGGTAAAGCAGTGAATATGGAAGGAAGCAGAAAGGCTTAAGAGATAATGTTTATTTACAAATAAAAATTTAACTAAGTATAGAAGAAAGTCAGGAAGGAGGCCCCATGTTTCTTATATATACAGATGAGTACAATAGTGATATTTTCACAAGAAACAGAATTGAATGTTTCTAATAAAATTTAATGAACTTGTCACATATATTTGGGTAATAAAGTAGTTATGAGCTTGTCAATATTCTGATTTTTGATATATTGTATAGAGTTTATGAGCAAAACATGATATTTATCTTAGATAACTAAAATATCCAGTAGGGTCATATATGATCAAGACTTGAATTCTATCAGGTTCATCTCAATGTGGAATATACCACTGTAAGAGTGAAAGTGAATTTCTACAGCCGATGTATGGCATGGACTTCTGAGAACTGTGTCCCGGTTCTAAGCTAGCCTGCCACAGTTTCTGAACACAGGCAGAAGTCTGCAGTGCTTGCGCAGAAGCAGGGGTTAGTGCACTGTTGAGGGCAGCGGCCCTCAGGGTGTGGGCATTTCCTTGCATCAGTGCCTGAGGACCAAGTCCCTGGGGATACTGTGGGGAGGGCACCACCCACTGGTCCTTGTGCCCAGTGCAGCAGAGAAAGCTTGTGTTTTGAGACCTAAACCATTTATAATGTAACAACAGGAGAGAGGCAGTGTGGTCCAGCTGAGGGAGGCACTGTTGCTATCTTCCAATCTATGTGTTTTCAATGGGAAAATACTTGAAAAAGCAGAATTGGGAAAAATAAGTCAGTAACTCACTTATAAAACATCTAAAAATGTAAGAAGTCTATGGAGAATTATCTCCCAAGACTGACTGGACAGAGATCTACCTGTAGCTTCTACTTAATACAGTTAGGAAATATTGCCTTGTCACGTATTTGCTTTTCCTTGAGTACTTTGGCCAAGATTATACCCTTAAAAGACTTACTGTTTAGACTCGGTGTTTCAGAGCTGCAGTAATTATATTTGGCTAACATTTGTGGAAAGCTTTTCCTGAGACAAGATGTGAAGCTCAGTATATCTGCAGACACAAAGATGTTAAGATATGTCTCGAGTCTCTTAGATGTGCACCTAAGAGCTAATGTAAAACCTAAGAGCTAATGTAAAAGCAGTCTATGCAGTAAAGGTGGAGTAATGTATGTGAAATGAAAAAGCAACATTGATCACAAGTTGAAGGTAAAATTTAAGATGGAAAAGAACAGATAGATCTTAAACAGAAGGAAGAATGGGTTGGTGTGGGGTAGGTGAAGAAAAAAGGATTGGATCACAGTGAAAACAGTGCAGAAAATCATTTAGAGCAGTAAAGACTAGAGAAAATGAGAAGTCTCTAGTTTCTGTCTGAAGGAAGCCCTTAATAATTTGAATTAAGGCAATATTGGTGTCATTAGAAATTATTAATGAAATAATTCATAGAAAAAAATTGTGCCTCATGGGATTTTGAGAAGAAAAAGAAGTTAAAAACTATTCCAGGTCATATTCCAGGTTAAATTACTAAATCACCATGTTATTTGTCGTGTGTGTGTGTGTGCGTGTGTGAGAGAGAGAGAGAGAGAGAGAGAGAGAGAGAGAGAGAGAGAGAGAGAGAGAGATCTAATTCAGCATTCCACATGTTCCTTCTCCCTCCCTGGGTCTAGCTTTGGTTGGAGGTAAAGTTGTCCTGTGAGTTTGTCTAACACACTCAAATCTAGAACTTTGACTTGTACTGTTAGAAATAAACCACTTTTTCTGGCTGTGGAGATGTTAAGGTGTAACACTGGAGCCTTGGGTGCTAACTACAAAGGAAATAGTCAAATGGGAAAATTAACAGAATTAAGGAGTGAGCAAAGGAACTAGGGATGTAGTTCAGTGGTACATTGTACAGCAGGTGCCAGACCCTAGATTTGATCTCCAGCATTAACAATAGGAAGGGAAGGGAAGGGAAGGGA